>JADGMU010000230.1:0-31935 GCA_016920895.1 Vaccinium myrtillus | reverse complement strand
CAACGGGTAACGATTGACATGCTCCTATAACTGTTGGCAAGATCAGTGGAACAGACACCATGTACAGAAGTACGTAGGACGGTAGGAGATCCATGAGGGAGTCCTTAAGAGATATATTGTGTTTGGGAACGTTGTTACTAATAGTTTTTTTTTTTGCTCAGTCGTTAGTCAATACTGCTTGGCAACAGAACAGACGCAACACTTCGGACTTTCTGAGGGAGTTGTTCGTGGGGACAATTGATATTAAGATATATTGTGGGGGGCATTTTCGGTATTTGAAAGTGTGGGAAACTCCACGGGTCTTCCCCTTTTTAAAGTAGTAGTAGATGTGTACCTACCGACGACATAGTAAGAACAAAAAATGTGTAACAGTCAATCCATACGGCCAATACATATGGTTTAAGTTTTTATGGTTGCAACAGTTGATTTTTTGATACATTTCAGTTGATGAACTTCAGAAGCAAACCATGGGCGTTTCGTAATTTGTAGATGATGTTGCATCATTGTGTGCCATTGTCAGCAGTGTAGCAAAACACACACACACATACACACACACACACACACACACACAACTCTCTTTATGGGGCTGTTGTGAATGTTGCAGATTTGGAAGAGCAGCTTTAATGGCTTCTTGACATATACACCAATGTCTGTGTATGTGTATATGGCAATTTGCTCCCAATATCTTCATTTAAAGTCTCATGCTCATCACGTGATTTAATTGCATCAATTTTATGGACGGATTCATAACGGAAGGGGGTTAAGTGTCAGTTAATCATACCCGAGGGATTTGACCCGTCGGGTTTAATAGTTGAATGGGGTTAAGTAACAAACAAAGATAGTTAAGGGGGGTTAAGTGTAATTTACCGAATTGTAACCCTTTTAAAGGATTTTGATGTGAGAAAAATAAAAAGGCATATTTGGGTATTAAAATGAAGGATCCGCAATGGTGCAGGAACAGTGCATCCCGTGCACGCGGCTAAAATGGATGGATGAGATGAAATCGGAAGCGATGAGGCACAATCAAAGCGCACAAAGGACGCATGTGAACACCCAGTGGTAGAGGCACGAGATGCACACAAGTAAATTACCTTGCTGGCCCATGAAAGAAACGAGTGGAGAAAATGCGTACATATGAAAGTGAGAAATTCTGTGAATGACATGACATCAACACATGATGGTGGGACCCGACTAGGGATACAAAACCTCTTATCCAGGAGAAAATTTTGGCGGACATGGTAAATGTTCTAAGAAGAATGAACGGTTCGGATTACTTTTGTGGGACTTAAAAGTAGGTCCTTGATCACGATCTGTGCATTTTCTGTGCACTTGTATCTGTACGTATAGCAATATCCAATTTGGGTGCCCATAGGGTACCACCTGGCACACATACGTGGTACCCGTAGCCAATGAAAGGTTGACAAAGGTCCTTCAAGTCAGATTGAATCAGAACTCCTCCACTTCAACACTTTGCTTTTCAAGATTAGCGGAGACATGAGAGAACAAAAACGTCCGTTAACCCCCACCTCTCTCCTCACGCGTATTTTGTCTTCCCCCTCCATCTCTCTCTCACTCATTTGTTTTGAAATTTGAAATGCCCGCCACATATTTTACCCTGGAAATTAACATCCCAAATTCAGAAATTTCCATTTTCCACACCTACTGGATAGCAAGATTTTCAGGTGTCTAGCTGCCGGAATACTCGCGTCCAACGACTGGTTACGGCGATAAATACTCGCGAATCTTCAACTCCGGCATCGGTATTACAAAAGAAGTTAACGGCTGCGTTGTGGAGAAATCCAGCCAAACGTCTGACTTGTTAAGATTACACCTCACTTCCTCTCTCTCACTCATTCATCTTATCTTTTGACTGTTAAATAAAAGTTTTAGAGTTACCAAGGCTTTGTTTTTTAGTCTAATGTTTTTTTCATCTCTATTTCTCCAAATTTTTCATCACCAAGGCAATTAGACATTTTTTTCTCAGAGGATTTTTTCCAGATGTCGAGATAGCTCGGACTGACAACATTTTGGAAATACAAAAAATAACATTTCAAATAGATTCACCTCCCAAGAACCCAAAACAAATACGTGTACTACGGCTTGGTTTTTGATAGGCACGTAATATCACAGATATAAGCGCCTAAGTAGGGCAAATTAGCGCATTAGAGGCGCGTTTTATTTCATTTTCCACTTGATTCGGTGTTGTCTTTTGTTTTCGGTGTTTGTGTTTGTTTTGTAGGAAACGGGCCGAAAAGGAGCACGGAAAGTGACACAAGGCATTGGGCATGCGGGGAACCGGTGGGACCCAAGCAAGGACGACCAAAAAGCTGAAAAGTCAACTCTGAGGCTCGGTATCGATACATGGATTGTCCTGTATCGATACCCAAGCACCATTTTGGAAACAGAGGCCACGGGTATCGATACAGGACTTCTCCTGTATCGATACCGAGTGCCTTAAATTACCCGTTTTGACTTGCCACGTGTGTTGACTTCGGGGGAGGATAAATACCCCGTTTTTACTCCGAATTAGGGTTCGAAAGTTTGTTTAGTTTTCTCCTTATTTCGCAGCCGTTTTTCCTCTGAAGATTCTACTTTCCGGGTTACTTTTGGATTGAAGTTTTACAGTTTTGTTCGTGGATTCTCGCATAGCTTCGGTAACTTTCTATTTCCTTTACTTTAATCTCAGTTCACGGGGGTTTGTCCGTGATCTGATTGCGGATCTTGTGTTTTTAATCCATATTCGATACAATAGCATGTTGAATTTCAGAATTCTCTTATCTGTGCTATACAACATGAGTGAGTAGATTCATAAGTATGGTCACGGGGTGATTAACACGCCGTGGCCAGGGTTGGATTTATTTCTGCTCATTTTCTCAAATCAATGATGAAAAGCAATTTTAGGTTATTAAAGAACGTCCGCTGGACGAATCCGGGCATTGTCGGAGCCCAGGTAACGCGAGGTACGGGGGTCCAAAACTCGTTCTTCGCTGTACATGGGTAAACGGCAACCATAAAGATTCGCATCTTTCGGGGTATCTTTTTCTCTCTAAAGTCAAATATTTTTGGAACAACGAATTGAGCATGAAATATCCAAACCTGGTCACCGTGTTATGAACCCTACGACCGTACTTCTTTTTAATTAATTTCATCAAATTCAGTTTTCCTCTTAATTTAGTAATTTCACCAATCAAACCAGAAAAGGGTGGCTACCTAAGAGCCTTGTTAAATTAGTAACCCCCGAGTTTTTAGTGAGCACTTTCCACCTTCTCTGTGGATTCGATTCCGGTCTTACCGGGTATTGTGCTACACCGGTCTCCGCCCTACGCTTGGGGCAACCCAGTAAATTAGGTATAGGATCACGGTCAAGCATTTTTGGCGCCGTTGCCGGGGAAGGCAAAAGGTGTTAAGAATTCGGGTAATTAGTGTCTAGTTAATTTTAGCTTTCAGAAAATAAAAAAATAATAAAAAAAAAAATTTTAGGTAAATTTTTGAATTTGTATTTTCTAGGATTGAGTCAAGATAGGTAAAGGAAAGAAGGGTTCACCAAAAGGGGACCCACTCTTTTTCCGAGACCCTTCTAAACGTCTCTGTAGGATAGATAAAGAGTCGTTGGTGGAAGTCCCACTAGCAGGTGCTTCGAGTCAGTTTGAGCCCGTGCCACTCCAGCTTGAGTGGCCGTCCACTCAATCCGAGTCTTCCGGGGAGTCAATCTGATCCCACCCTGTTCTTAGAATTCCCCAATCCACTTTTTGACTTAGAGAGTGAGCCATCAATGGCGGAACAAAAGACTATGCGGGATTACAGGCATCCCGAGAGGATTACTCCTCTCGGCCCGATAGTTCTGCCGACGGAGACTGTCGAGGCACGCAATGCCTTCACTGTGAAACCAGGAACCCATAATGCTCTCCCTCTCTTCTATGGGAGGGAAAATGAGGACCCATATGAGCATGTCCACCACTTCAAGGGGTTGGTGAGCACCCTAGCCACCACTACCCAATGGGAAAATGCTTGCCTTAAGCTTTTCCCTGCTTCTCTGAAAGATGGGGTGGACAAGTGGCTCAGGATGCAGAAAGAGCGGTCTCTCACAACATGGACCGCTGTTAGGGAGATATTTTATACGAAATATTTCTCAGAGAGTAAATCACAGCACCTGACTCGGCAACTCCAGTCGTTCAGACAAAAAGAGAGCGAGTCGTTTCTGAGGTGTTGGGAGAGGTTCAAGGACTTGTTGTTATCTTTACCCCACCATGGTTTTGAGAAACATCAGTTGGTGACCTTCTTCCAGCTGGGCCTAAACATTGCGACGGCCCAGCAGATTGAGTACCTCTGTAGAGAGGGGGATTTCCTAGACAAGGCCCCAGAAGAGGCATGGGATTTCTTAGAGGAATTGGCCGAAAAACATAGAAGTTGGGAACCTTCCGACTTAGCTGATAGGGCCATAGCTGCGCAGGGACCCAGTGGGTCCGGTATTTTTCCCGTGAGTGTGAGAGAGCACACTGTCCAGTCCCAGTTGGACAAACTGACCAAACAGATGGAGGACTTGCGACTGAAGCAAGTCCACCAGGTGAATGATGTGAGAGTGGAGGAAGTGTGTGCTCTATGTGAGTGTCCGGGGCATTCTGTGACTGCTTGCCCCGCATTTCCAATGGTTAAGGACGTTTACCAGAATAACCAAGCTGAGGTTAATGCGGTGAACCAACATTGGGATCCGTTCTCCAACACTTATAATCCAGGTTGGGCTCATCACCCAGCTCTGGGATGGAGAGACCCCAAAGCACCAGTGCAACCCCAGGCACCGCCTCAGCAACAGATGCAACCATTCCGGCCTCAGCAAGGCCAAATGTCCCAATACCGCTATCCCTCACAGAATCAGCAGGGGTTCAGTCCTTCATCTTTTGGACCACCCCCTGGCATAAATTACCCACCGAGGGATAAGCAGACTGATGACATGTTAAAAGCTCTCATGCAGTCTCAGTTGAGTTTCACCGAGCAAACCAAGCAAGCCATTGGAGACATTAGGTCTCAATTAACTCAGTTAACGGCAGTAGTTGGGCAAAACCAACAGGAGAGGGGAAAATTTCCCTCTCAACCTCAAGCCAATGCTGTCGGTTCTAATTATCTGGGAGATGGGTCAGGCACGAGTAATTTGAACTCTAGTCAGGAGGAAGCAAAGGCGATCACCACTCTCAGAAGTGGGAAGGTGATCGATAAGACTATTCCTTTGGTGCAAAAGCCAGTTCCACCTCCGGAGCTGGTCGCTGCACCAGTAGTTGTCCCTGCAGTGAGGAAGTGTACTGAGGAAGAGAGAGAAATAGAGTCACCTGAGGTGGTGGTGCCTGCTCCTGCGGCCCCCACGACTCCTTTGCCACTTGTTGCACCATATCCCCATCGTTTGGTGGCAAAGCCCAGCGTCAATGCGCATTTCCAGATTCTTGAGCTGTTCAAGAAGGTGCAGTTTCCTATCTCTCTGATGGAAGCCATTGACGCTATTCCTCAGTTTGCTAAGGTGCTAAAAGAGCTGTGTACGTCAAAATGGAGAACTAAGAGTCAGTGCAACGTGCTACTGACGGAGCAAGTGAGCTCCATTCTCCAGGCTGATATTCCGATTAAGCGGAAAGATCCGGGTTGTCCCACTATCCCTATAGCTATTGCGGGCCAGAGTTTTGAGAAGGCCTTACTAGATTTGGGAGCAAGTGTCAACTTGCTCCCATATTCGGTGTACTTGAGACTAGGTCTAGGTGACCTTAAAGACACACCGGTCACGCTTCAGCTGGCTGACCGGAGTGTGAGAATTCCGAAGGGGGTAGTGGAGGATGTTTTGATTCAAGTAGGGGAGTTTCTGTTCCCCGTGGATTTCATTGTCTTGGACACGTGTCCAATCCCGGAAGTCTTTGAGAAGACTCCCATTATCCTTGGCCGTCCATTCTTAGCCACCTCCAGTGTTGTAATGAATTGCAAAACTGGACAAGTCCAATTATCATTTGGGGACTTGAAAATGGAAGTGAATGTCTACAGTGTTGATAGTCGGGTAGAGGATGAGGAGGAGGTCTATGAGGTGAGTCTGATCGACACGCTAGTGCAAGAGCATGTCGAGAATATGTTGTATAAGGATCCTTTGGAGATAGCCCTAACCGCCAATGAGGCGTCATTTTTAGATTCTCCAGAGGTAGGGAGTTTGATGGAGATGCTAGCAGTAGAGGATATATGTGGCGCCGTTTGGGACCCAGTTCTCGAACCGCTGGGCGCCCCATTGTCTAAAGCTCTTCCATCGTCGGTCCAGCCACCGAAACCTGATTTGAAGCCTCTACCGGATACGTTAAAATATGCCTTCCTTAAAGGTGATGATACGTTTCCGGTAGTGATCTCCTCCTCCTTGGAGGTGGATCAAGAGGCTAAATTACTTGCCCTGCTGAGAGAGCATATAGGGGCGATTGGCTGGACTATAGCAGACTTACAGGGTATTAGTCCTACGGTGTGTACACACCGCATTTTTCTTGATGAGGATGTGAAGCCTTCTAGGCAACCTCAGCGCCGTCTGAACCCCAATATGAAGGAGGTGGTTATGACGGAAGTGCTTAAGCTGTTAAATGCGGGTATCATTTACCCGATTGCCCATAGTGAGTGGGTAAGTCCTGTGTAGGTTGTGCCTAAGAAGGCAGGAGTGACAGTAGTGAGGAATGAGGAGGGAGAGTTAGTGCCAACCCGTGTTCAGACCAGGTGGCGTGTTTACATAGACTACCGGAAGCTCAATGCGAGCACCCGGAAGGACCATTTTCCCCTCCCATTCATTGACCAGATTTTAGAGAGAGTCGTGGGCAGAGCGTTTTATTGTTTCCTGGATGGATACTCTGGCTACAATCAGATTGAGGTAGCCATGGAGGACCAGGAAAAGACCACTTTTACGTGCCCGTATGGTACTTTTGCCTACCGTCGCATGCCTTTTGGCTTGTGCAATGCTCCCGGCACCTTCTCGAGGTGTATGATGGGAATTTTTAGGGACATGGTAGAGAAGATAGTGGAGGTTTTTATGGATGACTTTTCAGTTTTTGGGGATTCGTTTGACGAATGCCTCGATAACTTAGGAAAAGTCTTGACCAGGTGCGAGGAGAAGCACCTTGTGCTTAATTGGGAGAAGTGCCACTTCATGGTGACCCAAGGTATTGTGTTGGGACACATTGTCTCATCCAAGGGTATTGAGGTGGACAAGGCGAAGATAGACTTAATTGCCAATCTTCCCACTCCAAAGACTGTTAGGGATATCCGGTCATTTCTAGGTCACGCCGGTTTTTACCGGCGATTCATTAAGGATTTCAGCGCTATCTCCCGGCCTTTGTGTCATTTGTTAGCGAAGGACACACCCTTTGTGTGGTCCGACGCTTGTGAGGGGGCATTCCAGAAACTGAAGCGGAGTCTCACAACTCCGCCAATTGTTCAGTCCCCAGATTGGGATTTGCCGTTTGAGCTTATGTGTGACGCGTCCGACTATGCAGTCGGAGCAGTTTTAGGACAGAGGCGAGGGAAAGATCCCTGTGTGATCTATTATGCGAGCAAGACTCTGAATGAGGCACAACTAAACTATACCACCACTGAGAAGGAGTTATTAGCAGTTGTGTTTGCCTTAGATAAATTCCGATCCTACTTGGTGGGGTCGCAGATTGTGGTATATACCGATCATGCGGCTTTGAGGTATTTGATGACCAAGCAGGATGCGAAGGCTCGCCTTATCCGGTGGATTCTTTTGCTGCAAGAATTCCACCTCATCATTAAGGATAAGAAAGGGGTCGAGAATGTAGTGGCTGACCACCTGTCTCGTTTGGAGTTTGAGGACCCCACCTCTCATCTCCCTATTGTGGATACCTTTCCAGACGAGCAATTGTTTGCTGCTAATACGTGCCCGTGGTTTGCAGATATCGCCAATTATTTGGTGACTGGGCAGATTCCACCCCATTGGTCTACATCTGAGAAGCAGCGATTTTTGAGAGAGGTCCGACAGTATATTTTCGATGATCCCTATGTGTTTAAGTACTGCGCGGACCAGATAGTGCGCCGTTGTGTCCCCGAGGTTGATCAGAGGGGAATTCTTGAGTTTTGTCACTCAGAGGCGTGTGGCGGTCATTTTTTCGCCAAGAAAACCATCGCCAAGGTTTTGCAGTGTGGCTTCTTTTGGGATCTATTTAAGGATGCTTATATGTTTTGCAAGTCTTGTGACCGGTGTCAGAAATTATGTAAAGTCGGCCCGAGAAATATGATGCCCCTCCACAGTATTTACGTGTTGGAGGTTTTTGATTGTTGGGGCATTGATTTCATGGGCCCATTCCCGGTGTCACATGGTTTTGAGTATATCCTCCTGGCGGTGGATTATGTGTCTAAGTGGGTAGAGGCGATTCCTACCAGGACCAGTGATTCTAAAGTGGTGCTTGAGTTTTTAAAGAGTCATGTTTTGTCGAGATTTGGCATGCCACGTGCCATTATCTCTGATCAGGGCACCCACTTTTGTAATAGGTCCTTTGAGGCGTTGATGAGGAAGTATGGCATCTCTCACAAGGTGTCTACGGCCTATCACCCTCAGACCAATGGCCAGGCTGAGCTGGCCAATCGGGAGATTAAGAGGATTTTAGAGAAAACAGTGAACCCGAATAGGAAGGATTGGTCTCTGCGACTGATCGATGCATTGTGGGCTTACCGTACTGCATACAAGACCGTATTGGGTGCTTCACCCTATCGGCTTGTTTATGGTAAGGCCTGCCACCTGCCCGTGGAGATGGAGCATAAGGCCCATTGGGCCATTAAGACGGTGAACGCGAGTTTGCCAGAGGCAGGTGCCCATAGGAAGCTCCAACTGTGTGAGCTTGAGAAAATTCGGAATGACGCGTATGAGAGTACGAGTATCTACAAAGCTAAGGTTAAGGCGTACCATGATAGGGATATCCAGCGCAAAACCTTTAGTACTGGGCAGAAAGTCTTATTATATAACTCGCACATTCATTTGTTTCCAGGGAAGTTGAGATCTCGTTGGGATGGTCCGTATGTAGTCCATCAGGTTTACCCGAACGGTTCTATAGATGTCTGTGACCCTAAGGATAATCATATTTTCAAAGTTAATGGGCAGCGTCTTAAACCATTTCTAGAAATCATCGACATAGGTGAACCTGAGGAGGATTTGGTTGATCCCATCTACTTGGATACTCCCGTAGTTTAGCCGTTGGGCTGTATTTTTACGGGTAGCTCACGCGTACCATGCTCTTCATTGAGTGTGGACCCGACTCCTAGTGATAGGGGTACCCATCATTGACTTGGGTATTTATAGCTTCGCACGCCGCTATTTAAATAAGGATCGTGTGCCCAGCTCCGGTTAGTAAGGGCGTTTTCGGGAAATTTTTTTATTTTTTATTTATAATATAATAATATTTTCGGCCCGGTATATCCACCTAATTTCTAGCCTTAAATTTGTGTATCTGGGTTTCGAACAATCTTATTGCCGTGTCTCAGATAGTCATAAAAGACGATTGACTCTGATTGCTTTAAGGAAGAACCTTGAGTAATTTAACCTGTTGAGTCATGACTTACCCGGGATTGTTATGATGACCTTCTCTACACAAATTTAAGTGAGAAATTAGGGAGAAAAGTAGTACCCGTGTCTTTCACGTGACGAAAGTGGTGGTGTATTTTCTTCTTCTGTTTTTGCTTTTTGGTTTTTCTGTGTATGCCCGGATACCACGTGCCGGGCTGGACTGACGTGTTTTGCAGGTTGCACGGTGAGCGTACCTGAAATTCCTCGTATATCGACGGAGGTCATGGTGGTTGGCTGCCACCTGGAGGTCCAGTTCTTCCCCTTGTTATTCAATTTTTCTGTCTCCATGCTCTGGGGACATAGCATTATTCTAGTTGGGGGGAGGGTATACTTTGTATGTATTCAGCGTTGCTAGTTAGTTTTTGGGGATACGGGTGTTATGCATCTTGTAAGTATCATCGAGAAAAGGTCAACTTGAATGTATGCCTGTTTAACTTGAATGCATGCATATATTTGGCTATATACATTGAGCATGATGCACTGTCAAGCATGTGAATAAGTGTCCCCACATTGATAATAGCGTATCCTTAAAAACATTCCCATGTTCTTTGTATTCCGTTCTGCAATCGCATAAAATAGTAGGCTTTTGTTTTTGCAAGTAAGAGACCAATTATTTTTCATGCATTTGTGAGAGTGAATAACGTGCATAGGGGATGAAACAAGGCCATTTTGCATGATTAAACCACATACGAGTCCCGTTGACCCATCTTAAACCAGTCCGAGTCAGTTCCCCGTGTCTAACTTAGGAAACCGGAGCTTTGGTTGGATTGAAGTTTGGGGGAAGTCAGTTCCGTGCATCATAAGTGTCGTACTGCTGTGGAAAAATTTGTGAAGCAATGTGCTTGTGAGGGATTGATAATTGAAGAAGTCTGATTAGGTGCCATGTTTTGGAAACCAAAACCCATAAAACCCCAATGAAAAAAAAAAAAAAAAAAAAAAAAAAAAAAAGAGGCTTTTCGGTATCGATACAACAAAAGTGCTGTATCGATACCGGTTGTCCCTTTCGCGAACAGAACATACTGGTATCGATACAGGACTTCTCCTGTATCGATACCGAGACCCTTATACGCGAATTTTTTAAGGGCTCAGCCGGTCATTCTTACCCATTCTTCATCTTCTTCCCCACCTTCTCTCTCTCTCTCTCTCTAACCCTAACCCACGAAAAACCTCCATAGCCACCATCTTCAAAACTCCATAACTCCACCAAATCTCACCCAAATTCCACCAAACTTCACCAAAACACTCCTCTTCTCCACCTCTACCACATATACCTCTCAAATCCCGTCCAAAATCCTTATCTCTCCAGATCTAAAAAAATCCTAAATTTCCAAAAACCCAATTTTCCAAAACCCATCTCCAAAACATGGCACCCAAGAGGATTCCCGCTAGTGCTAAGGCTAAAGGGGTGGCTTCCTCTAGTGCCGCTCCAGAGCAAGCGGCCGGGGGCCGGAGGACTAAAGATCAGATTGCCCGGGATGAGCGGGGAAAGTGGGAGGCGTCCATTGAGCAGAGGGGCGTCAAGAACGAACGCCATATTATCCGGGATGGGTTTCTCCCAAACGACGCCACCATCCAAGCCATTGTGCGACAAGGTATGGCGTTTTGGTTCGAACCAAACCCCGGTTATAACTTAGAACTTGTGAGGGAATTCTATAAAAATTTTCATACACCAGCATCCGGAACTGCATTTAGTTCCGCGACTCAGATAACCTCGAAAGTTGCTAGGACTCCCATTATAATCACACCCGATGCTATAGCTGCAAGTTTGCGCTATCATAGGCCGACCGATACGAATTACCCATGCCCCGCTGAAGATTTTGTCCCGCACACAGTGACGAGTATTTTGTATGAGAAACGTAGAGATGCTAGAATTCCTCACCGGCCGGGCAAGTTTAGGGATGCATATCGATTTGTGAACCAAGTGGTTTGCTACAATCTGGACCCGAGGGCAACTGAAAATAAGCCCTCTGAGACTACTGGGAATATGTTGACAGCTCTCATGGATCCGGATACTGTGTGTGACTGGGCATTGTTCATTTACTCGAAGATTATCGACTTCCGTGATGCCCCAACACAGACCCGAATGCCATTCCCTTGCCTGATTACGGCCATTGCTAGAGACTCCGGATTGCAAGGGGCCAAATGGTTCAACAACGATCCACTAGTCCCTGGGCCAATTGATAGCACCATTCTTACTAAGAGCATAGCCCAGTCTTGAGGAGCAAGAGGAGGAGCTTATTTGACTACCGAACCACCAGCCAACGCAACCAACACCACTTGGCTGCAGAAGATTTTTTGCCAAGGGGTCGGTACCATCCGGAGCCATCAGAAGATCAAGAGGGAGGTGCGACAAAATTCGAGAATGCAGCAGATGATGAATCACCGGGAAGAGTGGATGGTGGGTCGACTTGAGGGGACGACTTCGACTCCATATGTTCCGCTAGAGTTGCCTGAGTTGGAGGTCAGCGATGATTTCGCCGATGGTGAGCCTGAGGAGGAGGAGCTTGAGTCGGATTGATCGACACTTGTGTTGCATGGGGCTGACTTTAGGGTAGGTAGTGATAGTTGGAGGTGTTATGTTATGTTGGGATTTTCTGTTATTTCATGTTGGGTACTTGGTTATTTTATGTGGAACTTTTGTCTAGTTTTCATTTGGGGTTTGTAATATAACTTGCATGGATGATGTTTTATTTTATTCTGTGGACTTGGTTTGGGTGGCGCCGATGGGCGAATTGACAGGTTTTAGACGTGACAGGTGCGGCCAGTCAGGGTAGTTGACCTTGAGCTTCTATAGGCCGTCACCTATTTTGCAGTTTCCTATTGTTGTTCTAACCAAGGTCAATATAATCCAAAAAGTCCTTAGTCGATCGTGTGCACGTGTTTTATCTCTCACGTATGCATGATTCATAATGATGTTGCTTATTTTGTGAAATCACGGTTGGGCATATTGTGCATGTTGTGCGTTATTTCTTGCTAAGCGCTCACTTTGATTGGCACGTGGAAACCAGTTGTTCGGTTTCACGCATCTCGCCAAGCGCTTGTATGGGATGTTGAGTGATCTAATGAGTTGTGTGACGCGATTATTCTTGTTGGGATATTTATTCGCGCATGTAGAACTATGCTAACCATGATCAACTTTCTGTCAAAGCATGCATGCATTTGAGTTACAGGCATATTAGGAGGGGAATATCTTTTGCTATGTTTGATTACTTCTACAGGTGTCATGACCCCCGTACCCCCGTTGGTGTTTTTCTAGTTTCCTTTCATTGTTTTATTTTCGTTCGTTCCTAGGGACTAGCAACGCTCAAGTTGGGGGGTGTGATAGGCGCGTAATATCACAGATATAAGCGCCTAAGTAGGGCAAATTAGCGCATTAGAGGCGCGTTTTATTTCATTTTCCACTTGATTCGGTGTTGTCTTTTGTTTTCGGTGTTTGTGTTTGTTTTGTAGGAAACGGGCCGAAAAGGAGCACGGAAAGTGACACAAGGCATCGGGCATGCGGGGAACCGGTGGGACCCAAGCAAGGACGACCAAAAAGCTGAAAAGTCAACTCTGAGGCTCGGTATTGATACAGGGATTGTCCTGTATCGATACCCAAGCACCATTTTGGAAATAGAGGCCACGGGTATCGATACAGGACTTCTCCTGTATCGATACCGAGTGCCTTAAATTACCCGTTTTGACTTGCCACGTGTGTTGACTTCGGGGGAGGATAAATACCCCGTTTTTACTCCGAATTAGGGTTCGAAAGTTTGTTTAGTTTTCTCCTTATTTCGCAGCCGTTTTTCCTCTGAAGATTCTACTTTCCGGGTTACTTTTGGATTGAAGTTTTACAGTTTTGTTCGTGGATTCTCGCATAGCTTCGGTAACTTCCTATTTCCTTTACTTTAATCTCAGTTCACGGGGGTTTGTCCGTGATCTGATTGCGGATCTTGTGTTTTTAATCCATATTCGATACAATAGCATGTTGAATTTTAGAATTCTCTTATCTGTGCTGTACAACATGAGTGAGTAGATTCATAAGTATGGTCACGGGGTGATTAACACGCCGTGGCTGGGTTGGATTTATTTCGCTCATTTTCTCAAATCAATGATGAAAAGCAATTTTAGGTTATTAAAGAACGTCCCATTGGGCGAATCCGGCATTGTCGGAGCCCAGGTAACGCGAGGTACGGGGGTCCAAAACTCGTTCTTCGCTGTACATGGGTAAACGGCAACCATAAAGATTCGCATCTTTCGGGGTATCTTTTTCTCTCTAAAGTCAAATATTTTTGGAACAACGAATTGAGCATGAAATATCCAAACCTGGTCACCGTGTTATGAACCCTACGACCGTACTTCTTTTTAATTAATTTCATCAAATTCAGTTTTCCTCTTAATTTAGTAATTTCACCAATCAAACCAGAAAAGGGTGGCTACCTAAGAGCCTTGTTAAATTAGTAACCCCCGAGTTTTTAGTGAGCACTTTCCACCTTCTCTGTGGATTCGATTCCGGTCTTACCGGGTATTGTGCTACACCGGTCTCCGCCCTACGCTTGGGGCAACCCAGTAAATTAGGTATAGGATCACGGTCAAGCAGTTTTCCATTTTCCTAAATGGACATTTGCTAAAATCAAGTGGGTGATTTTAGCAAATGTCCATTTTAGGTGATTTTAGCACCAATGAATCTGGACATTTAAGTGTCCAGATTCATTGGTGCTAAAATCACCTCCCCACTTTATTTGCTAAAATCACCCACTTGATTTTAGCAAATCTCCATTTTATCTTTTGCCAAAAGACCCTTAATAAAAAAACAAAAAAAAAAGGTCCGTTTTTTGGGAGGACATAGTAAAGTGGTCTTCACTTCAATAAGGTCATCAACTTTTTCCTCAATGCGAAGAGGACAAATCACCTACACATTCCAAAAATGCCTCCACTAGCCAATGAAAGTGCCTAAACCCCCAAACGCTATGAAAGTGCCTAAACTCTCAAACCTAATGAAAGTGCCTAAACCTAAATCCTAGGGTACCCTATGAAAGTGCCTAAAACCCTCGGGTACCCTATGAAATTGCCTAAAATCCTATGATATCCTATGAAAATGCGTAAACAACTAAAACCCTAGGAAAGTGCACCCGAAGTGCCTAAACCCAAAATGCCTAAAACCACTATAACCTACTTCAAAGAGCCTAACCCCCTAAAATTGAACTCAATCCCAAAATGAAAGGGACAATTAATTTTGTCCCACTCACATGAGAGAGAGAGACTGTGTGACGAGCATGAAAGGCCACATGTCGCTTTCATGGTCACAGCAAAGGAAACCCGCTTTCAAGGTCACAGCAAAGGAAACCCAACTGTACCTGCGGCTGATTTATTTTTGTAATGTCGCTTTCAAGGCTGTACCGTTGCTTTCAAGGCTTTCGGTTTGTAATTATTTTTTGATCATTAAGGATATTTTTGTCTAGTGTTGTCCTTGAACCCTCAAAAATTTCACATCAATGTATTGGAAACATTAAAATAAATTAGGTTGGACTAAACACCCTTTAAAACACTAAATTTGGCCTTTAGACCAATTTTCTGAAGAAAAAAAAAGGACACAACAAGCAACAATGTACAAAGGTTCAAATCCCCTTACCCCCATTCTTGCTGTGTAAAAAAAAAAAAAATTACTCCCCCTCACATGAACAATCAAGCACACTTTCAAATGCAAGAGATTAAAAACGTGCACCCAATAATATCATGCTAAAGTTATACGAGAAATTATAAATTACGGTCATTGGAACAAGGGGATCACGTTAAAATAAGCATGGAGCAATGCACATGTGTATATCACTAAGCAATGCATAATTCAAGCGAATGCCATGCTTTAAGCTACCAAAGTGTAAATAGTGAACTCCGTGTGTTCAATCCAAGACCTTTTTTAATGCCAAGAGAAACCTCAACACATTTCCAAGGAAAATTTATACAAGATCGATTAATGAAGTCAAAGTAGGAGTCGTTTGGACCTAAAGACTTAACGTACAAACCCCATTATTGATTCTTATGAACTCCAAGAAAAACGCACAAATCTAATCGGTTGTCGACGATTTTCATCAGTGGAGTGCCGGGGGGGCTAGTGGCATGTTCTTGCTATGTTGTGTCGCCTCACCTTGGATTCCTTTAATCTTTGTAATTTGTTTCCAAAGATCAAGAAATTCATTTTGCTCTTAAAAATATCTATTGCAAAGCCGTGGAATCGCCAAACTGTTAATCAGTGTTTGGATAACACAACGTCAAAACACAAGTTACACAACACTAGACACAACAACCTAAGTGTTAATTCATGATTGACGGTTGTAAAATAAGTAGTTTATAAGTGTTTGTTATCTTATTTCCAATCATCAAATCATCTAATACAACGGAAGATGTTGTGCATGTAGCATTATTGTGTTTGGATACCCGAGAGAGAACATCAAACGGAGCCTCTCTTTAGTGGTTGTAGATTTTTCCACAAGTAAATTTTCGGATGGGTAGAAAGAGAAGACTTTTAATGGTTGTGGACGTTTCAACAAGTAAATTTTTCCGCTCATCGGAAAAAAACAAGTAGTAGATTTTTCGAGGAGACATGACAAGTGATTTGGATTTTTCGGAATTTCGTGGTATTTATAATAACTCTCATAAAGACTTAGAGACTGATGGCTGTGGACATTTCAACGTATAGATATTTCAATAGATATTTCAATGTCATATAGACTTCTTATAAATAACTACTCAAATTTTAATACTTTGATTCAATCCAACAAAATGAAAATGGGTTTTTCCAGATCTCTTCTCTTCCTTTCTCAAATAACTCTCATAAACTTTGTTTCGTTCACCATATCCCAGGATAACACGTTGTTAGACTACTTTTGTGATTACACAAGTAGCGCCGCGTACCAGACGAATCGCGACACCCTCTTCTCCTCCCTCTCCGCCGGAATAAATACATACGGTTACTACAGTTCCTCACATGGCGAAGATCCCGACAAAGTTTATGCCATGGTGCTATGCAGAGCTGACGCTGAGCTCGATTTGTGTCGTGAGTGTATCAACAATGCTACCGCGAAGCTCGCGGCTTGTCCCGCCAACAAGCCGCCATCTGGATGGGGCTATTTCGATCCTAACAACAAGGAGGGAATTGTATGGTACGACTATTGTACGGTGCGTTACTCTAGCAAGGTGATGGAAGGCATTATGGCAGGCGATCCTAGAATTTTTGCGTGGGACGACAAGAACAACGTAACAAGCGTAGAACAATTCACGGACACGCTGAGAAACCTGTTGAACAATCTACGAGTCCAGGCCGCGGGAGGTAGGACCCTAAGAAAGTTTGCTTCGGGAAACACTCGTGGCCCGGCCAATTACACCATCTATGCACTTACTCAGTGCACGCCTGATTTGTCCAAACAGGATTGCAGCGATTGTCTTCAGGGGGCTATTGATAATATCCCGCTTTGCTGCAATGAGCGGGCTGGTGGAAGAGTGCTTAGACCCAGTTGTAATTTTCGGTATGAGGTTGGACCTTTCTTTCGAGAGATTCCAGGTATCTAGCCTACATTTTACAGTGATCGGATTCGTTCACGTAGTTGAACCAACTTAACAAACCTATATTTTCCTCTAGTGTATATGTGTGTATATATATATATATATATATAGGGAGCACTTCTAGTCCGGACTCCGGACTTCCGGACCTCCGTGATCCGAGCATTTTTTTGACGATCCGATCCGTCCAATGTGTTCAGAAAGTGTTTTCAAAGGTCTAAAGGGAAATTTTCAAAAAAAATTACGGGGAAGGGCTTGATTCAAGCAGTTTTCGCAAAACTGTAAAAATACAGTTTTTGTGAAAAACTGCTTGGATCAAGCCCTTCCTGATATTTGTTTTTTGAAGATTTCCCGCGTGAACCCTTGAAAACACCTTCTGAACACATTGGATGGTTCGGATTTCCCAAAAATAATTTGCAAAACAAAAAAAAAATCATTTTTTCCTTATTTTCGGGAGGTTTGGACTAGAAGTTTTACCTATATATATATACAATCCGGTTCCCTTCAGGACACCCAGACTTAAGCTATATCCGGACTCTTAATCATGGTATATTCATAGTTTTATGAAAAATTGTTCGGATCAAGCCATTCCCAATATTTTTATTTTGTGAATTTCTCGCGGGACCCTTAAAAACACATTCTAAACACATTGAACAGTTCGGATCATGAAAATTTGATCGGGATCTAGGAGGTGTGGACGAAGTCCGGACTTTAAGGGCATGGAATCTCAACGATCCGAATCACTCGGATATTGAACAGTTCGGACATTAAAATTCTGTGAGGACCTCATGGACCGGGGTCGAATCTCAACTATCCGAACTGCTCAATGTGTTTAAAATGTGTTTTTAAGGGTCACCGTGAGGAATCACAAAAAAAATTCGATAAACTATATATGTGTGGTTATTATAAAAAACTGCTCAAATGAAGCCCTTTTGGGTATTTATTTTTTGGCGATTTATCGCGTTGGCCTTGGAAAACATGCTTTAAACGTACACATTGAGCGGTGCGGATCGTCGAAATTTGGTCCGAAAAATTAAAAAATGGGTTATCCTCACGTAGGAGATCCGTGAGGGAGTTCTTAAGAGATCATGATTGTCTATATATAATAAGGTGGGTGTGTTCGGAATTTCGCTATATTTAAAATGATTTATAAATTGAGATAAAATTACTGATTTTTGCAGGAGAAGGCAATAATAGAACACGAACAATCATCGTTATAGTTGCTTCAGTAACTACTTTTGTGATAGTTCTTATTGTCTCCATTTCCATCCTATTAAGAAAGAAGAACCAGGGGAAGCCAAGGAAGAATGTTGAATGTAAGTTCTAAGATGGTTTTTCTATAACTTTATGGATTTTATTATATTCCAGTTTTTTTTATTTTTTTTTATTTGTCTCAAAAGAAATTCCGAGAAAAGTTCATTCCACCCAAAAAAAAAAAGGCAAAAAATACTAAAAAGTTTCACTTATTCCAGCATTTTTTTCTTTTCATTTTCTCATCCTTTTCAACGCAGGAATACATTTTCCCGAAAAGTTTGATACATAATATAACAATATTATGTATACAATTTTTGTTATATGTTTTTAACATCCTTCAGTTAAAATTCTGCAACCGCTCATCATGGTTGCCCACATGTTTTGCTCGTAATCCAGCTCTGAGTTTGAAACATGGACACACTCATAAAACTCTTTTTTGTATTTTTGCTTATATGTAACTTTATGATTTTTAAACTCCTGCTCAGTTACTGAATCTGGGGATGGAATTAGCTCGGTGGAATCATTACAATATGACTTCAACACTGTTAAAGTCGCAACAGATAACTTTTCAGATGCTAATAAACTTGGACAAGGTGGATTTGGAGCTGTTTATAAGGTAATTAATTAATTTGTGCCTTTTGGACAATTTAATATTTTGGATTTTTATATCTTATTCTTTTCATGTCTATGTAATTATTTTTTTATGTTCGTACATTTTTTTTTTACATCCGATGCATTGCATGTGGTTACACTTGCACTATATAGAGATCAGCTGACTTAAAATGCTCATGCGATGTTCGATAATCTATTTTTTGACAAATTATTTGTCACAACTCCAGGGTAGGCTTTTGAATGGACAAGAAATAGCAGTGAAGAGGCTGTCTAAGCAATCTCATCAAGGAGATATAGAATTTAAGAATGAAGTTATGCTAGTGGCCAAGCTTCAACACAGAAATTTGGTTAGGCTACTTGGTTTTTGTTTGGAAGGCAGAGAAAGGCTTCTTATTTATGAGTTTGTGCCAAACTCCAGCCTCGATAACTTCTTGTTTGGTAAGACTATTGTTAACATGGCTTGTCTAAAGGATTTTTATTTTTTTTTAGTACAAGCAAGAAGTGTCAATAGTTAGTATGTTAGAATTAGTACTATAGGGGACTGTCTTTGCCGAGGCTTGGATCTTGGTTTCCCATGTGGGAGGACCAGGAGATAACCACTGGGCTGCAAACCCTTTGTTTTTGTTTTTTTTGAACCGGCTACAAGCCCTTTGTTAAGCTTTGTTTTTCTTAAACTTTTGATTTTTTTATCTCAGAAAGACACCAGTGGGTAGAATTCGTAGGTTGAGTAGGGGAAGAATTATTCTTTGCTCCTGGAACATTGCTGCCACATGGTGTTCTAGAGTCTTCTCCACCACATATTTTTGTAGGCTCCAGACTAAGACATAGTTTTTCAAAATAATTCAATTAGCTAAAAGCTCTAAAATGACTAAATACGAATTTCGAGACATGTCATCTCTGCTCTAAATGATGTGTCGCAACCAAAATCGTGATAGTATAAGTATAATGCTACATTACCTTATAACGGTATGTATGAAAAAATGTGTAGATCCAAAAAGGCGCGACCAGATGGATTGGGATACGCGTAGCACTATCATAGAAGGCATTGCTCGGGGACTAGTATATCTTCACCAAGATTCACGACTTAGGATCATTCATCGCGATCTCAAAGCTAGCAATGTTCTGTTAGATGAAAAGATGAACCCCAAAATTGCAGATTTTGGCTTGGCAAGACTATGTGCAGTCGATGAAACACATGGGAGTACAAGTAGAATAGCGGGTACACCGTAAGTATCAATTTTAATGTCATTTCATTCCCAAAATTACATTAAAAAATTCGACCGCTTAATGTTTAAGGGAAAAAGGAGAGTAAAAACTCTGTGTTTTTTTTCTTTTCTTTTTTTGGTTCATAGTGAAGTTTTTTTAAATCTTATCTATTTGTGTTTGACGTCATGGGCAGGTCAAGTCTATAAACTTAGAAAGTACTAAAATTAAAGAGTGATCAAAATTTTAAAACAGTTACTAAAAATGAGAAAACAAACGGCGAAGTTAACTTGGAATTTGAATTTTGAAATTGTTTTTCCCATTTTTTTAGTGATTTTTAAATAATAAAATTTCCATATGTTTTAAGTACCTTTTTAGACCTTAGATATACTCAATTTACAAAATTTTTACAACTAAAGACAAAAAACATGATCCACGAAGTAGTCAAATATGCTCATGAATGAGTTTTTTTTATTACAGAAACGAAAAAAGGCCTAAGATGTTTTACAATTTTGCAGCGGATATATGGCTCCAGAGTACAGGTTCCACGGGGAATTCTCGGACAAGTCAGATGTGTTTAGCTATGGTGTCTTACTTCTGGAAATTTTGAGTGGTCAGAAGAATAATCGTTTCCGCACAACGCAGAACGAAGTGGACCTTATAAGCAATGTAAGTACTCATATTTCGTGGAATTACCAAGAACAAAAAAAATATCTTATGAAATTGAAATCAATAGCATGGTACCGACCAGCCGATACGTACCTGTTATTTACTTTTTCCTGGCTTTTGAATTTGTTAGGCCATAATAACCTAACTACAAGGAAAATTGATCATGTACCGACATGTATAGTGTTTCAGTCAATTACTTCCCAATTGATAGCCGTTACAGTCAATATTCATCCAATACAGTGATTTCTATTGCCAAATTTGCATGAAACCAAACCGGATTTCCATTACATGTCGCTCAATGCTCCTGATATCGTTCCAGCACGACTGTTTTCCATGCATGTCGTACTATTAGTTAATAGGTACTTGTTATTTACTTTTTAAGCTTCCGTGTACCTCCTGACATAGTCATGAAACCATATAGCCAATACATATGGTTTAAATTTTCATGTCTGCAACACTCAATTTTTTGATACATATGGTTTAAATTTTCACTACTACTGTTACATATCGTGATTGAAAACCATAGTCATGAAACCTTATTTCCAGTGTTGAATTCCTACAGGCTTGGAAATGTTGGAGGGACGGAACAACTTCAGACCTCATAGACCCTGTATTGAGGGCTAATTCCAGTTCTACATGTGAAATGATCATGAGATATATTCAAATTGGTTTGCTCCGTGTTCAGGAAAATGTAGCAGAAAGACCAACAATGGGTTCAGTTCTTCTCATGCTTGGTAGCTCCTCTTTAGCTCTTTCGGATCCCTCATTGCCTAAATTTTTCCAGCATAGTATCACTTTAGAGGTAACAGAGCTAAACAAGGATAGTACTGCTTGCACAAATGAGTCCACTCAATCAGTAAATGAAGTTTCAATTTCAGAGTTAGATCCTCGTTAATTTGTGAAAGGTGTTATTTTTGCAACAAGGAAATTTGTGGACGAGGATATGAATGATAAGCACATTTAATTTGTAATATGCTTTATAGGCTGCCTGATATGCTATTATTGTGCTTGCTGCTTGGAGAGCCTTACGTGTTACATTAGGATTGGAAGCTTTGTCTGAACAATGCTGTGGCTATTCTATTTTTGTGTTTTGCTATCTCCACCTTGCACTTGTGTTTGGTTTTTGCGTACTTTCCTCAATGTACCCTTTGTCGAATTTGAATAAAATCTTGTTGCTGATAAAAAAAAAATTCATCTATATATACCACTCTTTGTTAGTGAAATAAGGAAATTTGTGTGGATGAGGATATGAACGATAAGCACATTTAATTTGTAGTATCTTTTTTTCCTCCTCATGTTGAACTTAATTTCATCGAAAGAATTAGAGTAAATTTTCGTCTATTTTATACCTCTCTTTGTTAATAACTAGTGCAACGATTGCGCGCGAGGCACGCAACTTAGGCCCATTACTAATATCCAATCTCATAGGACACCTACAGAAAGAGAGAACTGAATTAAAAATTTCAAAAGAGATTGCAAACCAAAGGATTCTCAAATAAGAGGAAAACGAAAGAAAAAGTGCAGTGTTCATCTCAGACGTGTTGTTTCCACAAGTCTTCTCCTTGTTGCTTCCAACATTTCGACTTAATCTCATTTGCAAATCAGTTCTTATCCTTTAGTCCTTTTTCCTGGTTGAAATTACTTATAAGAAATAAATAACCTAAACTCCTAAATACAGGTAGTAATATGTGTAGATGGTGCTAGAAATTATCCTGTAATGTAAATGAGATTGCAGTGGCTAAATCCTTGTGCATGATACAATAGTCAGTGCATGATGCAGTTTGTTTAGTGGAATGTTAAATATTTGTAACCATCCAAGAATTGCACTTATTATCTAAAGTTGTAGAGAGCCATTTGTCTCTCCATTCTATTGCCTTTTCCTTTCTAAATTGGTGCTTCGCTCCGAATGGTGTGTTGTCTCTCTAACATTGCCCATGTCCTTACAACTAAGGTATTTGTCTATAGAGTTTTTTTCCGAAACATCCTTTAAACCATCAAATTTAAGTGCATGTGGTCCTTTTGTTAACCTGATAGTTTAGGTACGAAGTAGAGAAATGGGTGATAGTTTAAGGGATGTTTCGAAAAAAAACTCTTATCTATATACAAAGTTCTATACACACCTCACTTACCATAAGTTAAGTTGTGAGATTTTACCTTTATATTTGGTATTGGAATGGATGAGAGGCTTAATGCAATATTGGAATGGATGACTTGTTTCCTTGATCTACAATTAGGGGTTGTACGGACAACCCATGTTGCAGGTACTTAAAAGTTATAAGCTTTTAAGTATGATTCCCAAGTTGCGTTCATTGCGAGTGCCGCGGCAATCTAATTAGATGCGACATGGAGAGAAGCATCTTTATCATTCCATTTGTCCCGCGGCAGACTTGGGGCAGTGAGTTGCATATAATGTTCTGGCGCAGGCAAAAATGCTGTAACAGGCAAAATCTATTTAATTCATGTTTATTTATAGAAGCATTTCATCAAACACCTGGATTACACCAATTTACAACAAGCAAAAGCAACAACACTTACTAAAACATCCATAACCCGACATCATACTTTTGAATATCGGCCGATACGTACCGTATCGGCCGGTTCGTACCGGAATTTTGAGTCCCCGATACGGATACACACCGATATAGCGGTGTGACTTAAAAATCGCATATGAACCGGCCGATACCCGGTACGTATCGGTGTATCGGCCGATACGAAGCCGGTTCAGATAGTATCGGCCGAGACGGCAACCCAAAGAAAAAAAGAAAAAACCCACATCTGATTCTCAAGGAAGAGAAAGGGGAGCAGGTGGGAGACTGATACCGGATCGTCATCTTCTCCTTTGATATTTTCTTCCATAGCCAATTAACCGCATCTCTCGATCTTCTCTGGTTCGCATGATTGAGTGAATGGCGTCGATGGTTACTGTCGAGAGGGAGAACAGAGAGATAGAGATCTGAGGGTTACTGCCGAGAGGAAGAAAGTGGGTCGATATGCATAATTTTTTTTCGATCTGCAGCTTCAGTGAACAGCAACTGCCAACCCAGTAAAAGAGAGAGGGTGAGAGTGAAGAGTACAGAGAAGTGAATAGAGAGAGAGAGAGAAAGAGAGAGAGAGAGAGGACAGCGAACAGTCTCATCAATTTTTCTGAAAGGTGTGAAGACTTTTAGTAGTACTATTTTTTGAAAGGAAAGGATGGGAAGGCTCCACGTAGTACTCTACTCTTTTAATTTGAGTTTGTTTTGAGAAACACGCAAGAGTAAAGGAAAGTTGTCCAGGAAAAAAAATTCTTTGGGGTGATTCAATTGTGTTCTAAATATTCTTTGGGGTGATTCAATTAACTCCCAATACAATTAAACTATATTGACATATATTAACATAAAAAAAAATTCTCAAGATACCCTCTTTACATGTCCTAAGAATGTGTAAAATGTGCCAAAATATGCCCAATGAGAGAAAAAAATGTGTATCATAAAAGTTTATATGAGTTGTGAATGATTTTAAAAAATTCACGGTCGAGACAGCCGATTCCCGCGACGTATCGCCGATACGCCCCGATACCGATACACCGATACCGCGACCGATACCGCGACCGATACCGAGATTTAAAACTATGCCCGACATACCCTTACAGGAAATCTCATCAAGGAAGTTTGTGATTAAAGACTATAGTGAACAAACCAACAATCAAGGAAATTTGTAATTAAAGACTGTAGTGAACAAACCCAGCAATCGAGAAACAAAATAATTTGAAAAGTAGACATATGACAATTATATAAGGATCTTGGCAGAAATCACTTTGTTGTTGACGTTTCGCCTTTCACGTATCTTCTCGATCACTTTGCAGGTCTATCGAAAGCCTGGATCTATGACTCCAAAAAACGCAATATAAATACTAAATCTCATACAGACATTTGATCCAACACCTAATAGCTATAAAAATACTGTCAATTTCGAGCAAAAAAAACCCCCAACAAGAATGACTTTACGTATCTTCTATAATCAAAAGTAACACCAACAATACCAATCTAAAACACTACAAGAGGAAATCAGAAATTCAGTCTATGTATTTTTGCTTTCTTTTTTCGAGTCTAATTTGATGGGGCTCAATAGTGCATGTGGCATGCAAGTTAGACATGATGTACCTTGTTCATAGTTACTGAAGGAACTCATTTTTTCACAACAATACAGTTCGTGTAGAAGAAATCCAGAGAGAATTTAACAAGTAAAAGCACTCACATGCATAGCTGACCAGTGCTTTTGCATGCAAAATAAAGGTCCGCAGCGGAAATGAGTAGAAGAAAACGTTTAAATACCCTTGAGGGATTTCATCACCATTGACGTCTTCAACTGTGCTTCTTCTCTTGGTTCTCTTTTCAAAATTATCAAAATTAAAGAGAATTTTAATTAGACATCCTATATCAAAATTATTATTATAATTCCATTTTATGAGATTTGAATACTTATGATTCCATTTTGTAATATGTAGTCGGACCATTTTGCCCTTATTTAGTATTTTAGTAGTATATATTCTATACTAGTACTGTAATATATTCTAGTACTAACTAATTAGAGCAAATTAGAGCAAAAAATGCAAGTGGAGTGGAGTGCAGTTGGTGCCTTCCTTATACTCTCATGCACATGGGCAGGGTTCGTTTCCCATAAACACCCATCTCCCTCCATCCTTGGGATAGATTAGGTCATTAGGATTAACGAATGGCAAAAAAAAAATTAATATATTAGAGCAAAAAATCAGGACAATACATCTGTTTTACTCGTCCATTGGACCATCATATTGTCCACTTAATCCGGTAATGCAATCACAATAAGGGAAGGCTACACGTTGATATGTATAGAAGGTATATGTATATATTTCCTAATTTGACGGCTACATGTTTCATATTCCCTTAATTAAAGGGATTGGTTAACCTTTTCATGTTAGTACCATATTTGAGTTTTCTTATTGATTTCTTGAGGGGTTCATGCAAGATCAATTTTTTTTCTAGTTTATACAATCCCTAATCAATCATTTCAATCTTTTTTTGCACGTTAAGTGGGAACCAATCCACGCATCTCTTCAAAATCCAAAAGCACTGTCACACGAGGTCTCTTCGAAACCAATCAATCTCGTCGGCGACGGATCAACCCAACTAGTAACCCTTGAAGAGAACAAACTCGATGGTGCCAAAATCGATCTCGACGGCGACCGAAAAAGCGTCGACGACGGTGGTTTGTGAACTCATTGGATTCGTTCACTTTACTGTGATGTATTTTATTGTGAGTTTCTAGGATCTGAACATTTCTTTCATTTTTGTTGTGAGTTTTTTGTCCAAACTTTTATGGGTAATCTAAAGAAGTTAATCATATGATTCCTACAAAGGATTCATGATAAATAATTTTATCATGTTAGATTTTGTCACATGATTTCGTGGTACAATGTTTTTTCTTTTTCCAATTCAATGGGGGTTCTTTTTATTCAATATTGTTGTTCTTTTGTGATACAGTAAAAATGGTAAAAAAATAAATCATATTCACGTGTTCTCTAAAAGATGGTTAGTGGTTATTTCATACGGTGAACATGATTTATTGGTTTATCATATTTGATGATTTGATACAGTAAATGTGATAAATGAATAAATCTTGTTCACATGCCCTTTAAGTTAGAGTTATTTCATACAGTGAATATGGTTTATTAATTTACCATATTAGGTGATTCAAAAAAGTAAGTGGTAAATCAATAATCATGATATTAGGTGATTCGAAAAAGTAAAAGTGGTAAATCAATAAATCATGTTCACATATCTTTAAGTGAGGGTATATTGATTTACCACATTTAGTGATTTGATACCGTAAAAGTGATAAATTAACAAACCGTGTTCGCTTGTCTCATGACTCGTGTTTTTAGGTCAAAATGTCATTATTATTTTTTAATTTTGTTTTGAGATTTTAGGGTGTGAGAAGATTAAGAGAGAGAGAGAGAATTATAAGATTAGGAAATAGAGAGATTTTTTAAGATAGGAGAGAGAGAGAGAGAGAGATAAATTAGGAAAGATTAAGAGAGAGAACTATTAGAAAAATTAGGAGAGAAATATTAGGAAAATTAGGACAGAGAAATGGTGTTTTAGGGTTTATTTGAATTCCAGGATGGAATCATAAGTATTACCACCACAACTACTACCACCACTACTACCACCACCACTAACACCACCACCCCGCCACTCCCACCAGTACACCACCATCACCATTTCGCCACTCTAACCACCACTGCCGCCACTACACCACCATGGCACCACCATACTCCCAACATCACTCTCCTACCACCACAATGCCACCACTCCATTATCACGACCATCACCACCGCTATAGCATCATCACAACCATCACCATCGATCGCTATACCACCATCTTGCCAATATTCTGTATATTTTTATTATTTTGATCAATGTACTTTTTTTTTTTCATTTATTGATTTTATTTTTGCATTCCAGTATGGATATATGAAAGACAAAGTAAGAAAATTAGTGAATTTAATACCAACACCTCTATACTGCCACCTTGCCAATATTTTTCATATTCTTATTATTTTGATAAATGTACTTTTTTATTTATTTATGCATTCTAGTATATATGAAGGCAACGTAAAAAAATAGTTAAATTAATACTTCAGCATCTTGTACAGATCAAACAACTTATTTATTTCAGTGCTTAAGATTTAGTACATATCAAACAGCATATTAGCTTAATAAATTCAATATTCAGTTTTCAGTACTTAATTTTGAATTTTCAGTTTTCAGCTTTCAGATTTATCAAATAGCCCCTACGTAAACTGTAAAGTTTGTGAACCGGACCCAAAGCACATGCGCATGTAGCAAAGCAAACAACCAAAAAGAGTTCAAAGTGTCTCTATAGACTCGAACCCATTACCTCCTCCGAGCCACTTCTAGAGCAGTTATAAAAATTACACGTGTGAATATTCGCACACGTGTATTCCGACTCTTTTGTACGTGTTCATCTAGAAACAACTGGTCCTATTGGTATGGGAATACACTGTCAAGTTGCCTATTTTGACAACAAAAATGATATATACACAAACTTTGTGCCACAACCCACCACAACCTCACTCACATGGGGTGTGGACCCCATGGGCCCACACCCCATGTGAGAGGTGTGGTGGGTTGTGACAGAAAGTTTGTATATGTATCATTATTCGTTTGACAATGGAACAAAGTGCTTGTTTTTCTCAACCATTGACTTACTATCTGTCAACCAAAGCCCTGCCTGTGAAATGAAAGAGCATTACCATATAGGCAATGGAATGGCCGTTCAAAAAAAAATATAGGCAATGGAATGAGTGAAAATAACAAACTAAAAGGCCCTGCTATAGTTTCTTTCTTTATTTTACCCATTCTTGTGAAATGTTTGATCTTTGCAAAAAAACTAATTTGTTCCACTAACTAATTTTTTGGTTTTTTGGTTTTGGTTTTAGTTTTGCAAAAAAACTAACTTGTTCCACTAACTTGTTCCATTAAACTAGTTTTTTGTATGTTTAATTTTGCAAAAAGATCGAGACTAAATTGTTCCACTAACTAGTTTTTTTTGGCTTTTTTGGTTTTTAGTTTTGCAAAAAAACTAAGTGATTTTTTGTTAGTGGAATGAGATACTTTTTGAGTTAAAACAAAACAGTTTTTTTTTTAGCGTAACGGGGATTGGTTTCATAAGTGGATAGGTGTTTGTAAATTGATCAGGGCATCTGAATTATCCAAACAAAATTGCATTAAACTTGATGATAAATTGTGTAAGAAATTTCAACAACTAATAACCACAAGGCAACAACTCCACCAACCACAACTTTTATACAAGAACGAGCCCTACACACTACAACAATTTTCCCCATTGCCGACTAAAATTTTAGTCGGAAAATGTCGTAATTTAGTCGGCAATAGGAATTTCCGACCAAACATTTAGTCGGCCCGTTTGGTCGACGGAATATGGTCGGAAATTGTAATTTCCGACCAAAACAAGTTTGGTCGGAAAAAGTTTTGTTTTTACCGACTAAATATTTGGTCGGTGAATATTTCATTTATCTCCGACTAAATATTTAGTCGGTGAATATTTCATTTTTCTCCGACTAAATATTTGGTCGGTGAATATTTTATTTTTATCCGACTAAATATTTGGTCGGTGAATATTTTATTTTTCTCCGACTAAATATTTAGTCGGTGAATATTTTTTATCTCCGACTAAATTATTTGGTCGGTGAAATTGTTTTATTGTCCACCTAAAAATTTAGTTGGTAAATGATTTTTTTTTTTTTTTTTTTGCAATTTTAATCCGAGCACGTATTGAATCGTTAAATTTGTCAAACTTGGTTTCTAACCATCGATTAAATCAAACTAGGTGTTGCGACACATGCATTGCACGTATTGCCCGCCCGTTAATGTGCGGATTCGATGAAGAAACCTACTTGAGAAATATAAAAAATCTAACTTTACTAAGAAATTTGATTTTATATCTAGCAATCACCGGATCAAAAAACATAGTGGATCTGAATTTAAGCTTGATGTTTTCAATCATAGTCAATCTGAATTTAAACTTGATCTTTCAATCGTCATTATCAAAACAGTATACAACACTAAAAGCAGATGAGGAATCTGTAAACTACGCTGTCAAAAGAAACCCAACGTCACAAGATTAACGAGAGGAAGATTAGTTTGCATCAAACCGATGAGGCTTTGTTCATGCAACCGCATTCCCCTTTCGCTCATCACTTGAGGGTTTCTTGAATGTTAGCCTTGGGATTCTTCTGGAAGTCAATCAACACCTGCCATACGCCAGGTTCGATGTTAGCCTGATAAAAATATTTAATGTTTAGATTATGCTTCAGAGAACAGTTTATGCAAGGGCAAGGGCAAGCACTTGTGTTTATGATTTCTAAGCCATTCCACTTTTACTTTCGAGCACTTTTCTTTAAAAGTAAAGTTGGTTCCTTTCGAAAAAACATAACTCGTTACAAAGAAGAATCGCTATTAGTAAGCCAAACCAATTCTATGAGAAAAGATTTACTTGTGCTAGGAAACAAAATATGAAAACATAACCAATAAAGTTCAATAGCTTATTCCGTACCTATCGTTCCTTGGGTTCAGTAGTGGCCAAATCACCATGGCTTGCCTTGTTAAATTGTTCCACACGTTTGCAAGTAGTTATTGTTATTTATTATTTTCTTGGATTCTTTCAATATGGTGTTAGCCTTACGTTCAACAAAATGACAACCTAATTAACTAAGTCGAGAGATCGGCATCCTCATTCATAATCACCTTCCACAATATCAGCGCAATGTTTAACATAATCTAAGAGTGGATAAAGTTCAATAGCTTATTCAATAGTGATCCGCATCACCGATGTTTCTTAAGGTGATCGTACAAATTTCAGATACCTGGCCTCTCAATCTGTGAAAAGGCATGAGGGCCTTGCGACGATTCACTTGAACCCTAACTATTCAAAGTGCAGAGATTAGCACACACTACTACAAAGAACTGCAATAGTTGAAGTTCCAAAAGGTGTTGATAAATTATGGGAATACAGAAATTAACCTGCAAGTTTCACGTACTAAGAAAGAGATTTTCTAAAGAAGCAGCCAAACCTGAACGGGGGATGCAGCAGATTAAAGAGTTGAAAAGAATCACCTCGAGATATAATCCGCACTTCTCTATTTCTCGCGCCCTGTATATACCAACCATGAAACATGGCCTCGGAAATTAGCATAGAGCCCCGGAAGAGCCCGAATTTAAATGGGCTTGAAGCGTTTTCATTTCAAGACGAGTTCATGTAGAAACTCCATACGAAAAATCAACAAGCAATCAATTGGTACAAGATGCAGTAAGCACAATTCTAAAATCCCTAAATCAAATTCAAAGAATTCCTCTCTTTATGCATTATGTTTTGTTAAAAGCGTGATCTTTTTAATTTTCCTAGTGCGATCTTTATGGATTATTGTAGTAGTGAATTCAATTTGAGCATATAAAACTATACAAGAAATTGGCAATACAAAACTCTATAAACCGCATTACCTCCGTGCCCATCAGTTTCTTTCACGCTTGTTAGATACTTTATCTTTGAAGTTGGCAAACGATCCTCGAAGACTATTAGCATTACCTTCTTCATCACATAAGGCTGAGCTTTGAAGGTATTCAACACGATCGACAGATCCAAAAATTCAACAAAAGCATTTTTGCATATATAACTTTGGACAGAACTGCATGAGATAAATGGAAGAAAATGCCAAAGGAGAAGTCGAGATATAGAGAACAGATGTACCATCAAACTCGATGTAAATTTCTGCCACTTTGCAGGAGCGAGGGTGAAAGAAGCAGGGTTACAAAAAGTTTGCTGAAGCCCAACCATAAAACTTAATTAATTAGGGGAAAAGAAGAGAAAAGAAAGAAGTAGAGCAACAGTAGTAGTTTTAATATCATGAATCTCTTTACTAATGGACACCCTCCTACAACAAGGTTATATTTCAGAATTGGTTCAAGCCACAGAGACGTCAACTTTAAGCCATTGAAGCTAATACTGCAGCACAAATGAAGCTCAAAATGGCTACGTAAAACCAGTGCTGTGAAGCTACATACAAGATATAATCCTATAAATGGTTATGAAACCATTTAACCGTGCCACTTAAATCTGATCCCTTACCATCAGAAGGGCTTGATCGGGCCAGGTTTTCGTAAAGTAGTTTTACGAAAACCTACTCCGATCAAGCCCTTTCGGGTAGTATTGTTTGCCAAATCCTCGCGTAGGACCTTGAAAACACGTTTTAAACACATCTAACGGTTCCGATCGTCGAAATTTGCTCCAAAAAGTGGAGGTTCAGGTCCATTATTATTCGGGACGTACAAAGTAGAAACTAGAAAGGAATCGACTTTAATTTCTATAATCGGATTTAATGAAAAAAAATTCTATAATTTCTATAATTTAACTTCTAATAATTTCTATAATCTAATTTAATAAAAGAATTTAATTCCTATAATTTGAAATTTCTCTCTCAAAAAAATTTATAACTTTTTTATTTTTTTTCTCCATCTCTCTCCCTAAAT
>JADGMU010000229.1:0-21749 GCA_016920895.1 Vaccinium myrtillus | reverse complement strand
CAAAAATATTCACAATAAATGACTCTTATATGAAAAATAATTTTCGCATTCTTCTTTTATCCTCCATTACTTGTTTTCTTGTCATTTGAAACGATACCTGAATACTAGTAAGAAAACGATTGGGTCAAGAGTGTAAAAAGAAAGTGTGAAAAATCATTTTTTTTGAACGACAAAAAAGATTTTATTAATCTTTAAAAATAAATTACAAAGATTAAAATTAAAAGAATCTTTGGCACGAGACATCAGGAAAGTGTGAAAAATTATTACCCTCTTATTGATATCGTTACAATCATGCATTCATGCAAGGTACATCATACACACAAATTTTGACACACACACACATCATTAATTAGGTAGCTAGGAACCTCAATTTGTAGGGCCTCTATTCCGCTAGAAGCAGTTATCAATGTGATACATATATTTAGTCACCAAAGTTAAAATGATCCAAAATTTTAATTAAAAATTTAGATTATTTTATTTTCTTAATTAATCATTACCTTAATATTCTCTAATTACACTTAGAACCCCTAATTTATGTAAACCTACACTAAGCTCCTTAACTATCTAAAATCCTAACTTATCAACCCTCTTCTCCTCTTATCCCATCAACACATCACCACCTCTCTCCCCTCCCTTGAAACCGGCTGCCACCACCCATTTTTATCTCCAATATCATCATCAGCCTACCAGTCCTCCACCTTATCCCTTCCCCTAGCTTAACACCACCTCCAATCAAATATCACCTCACCACCTTCCAACCACCCTCACACCTCCTTTATCCCCTAAAGTTCAGCCACCACCCTTGTCCCTGCCAATTTGTAGCCCTATACATGCCTTATACCCCATCTCTTCCACCCTACCTAGACCTAACTCCATCAAATCACTCATCCGCCTTATCTTTTCCCTCTTATTTGCTCTCCACTTCTCTCTTCACCCCTATAAATGCCCACTTTGTCCATTGCTGCAAACACACACACCACACTAGAAAACATTAAGAGAGCAGATATAAGAGTAGCACAAGGATAGCGATGGAGGTTTGGAGAGAGAAAATTTATATTGGTTTGGTGTTTTATTCCACCACACTCAAACTCGTACTACACCCACTCCACCACATCTCAAGCATCACAAATCCACCCACCAATCAAGCCAACTCCAACCGAGAAGCTAACATCCACCATCGTTTCCTGACTACAAAAAAATTGATCTTTAGTGACAACGATTTTGTCACCAGGTTGTCACTAAAAGTGTGTTGCTAAAGGATGTTGACTGGACTAGGAGTACGGCTAGGTTTACAGTTGTTTTTTTTTGGACGTGACCTGTCTCTAAGCCAGCACCATGTCCAAAAATATTCACAATAAATGACTCTTATATGAAAAATAATTTTCGCATTCTTCTTTTATCCTCCATTACTTGTTTTCTTGTCATTTGAAACGATACCTGAATACTAGTAAGAAAACGATTGGGTCAAGAGTGTAAAAAGAAAGTGTGAAAAATCATTTTTTTTGAACGACAAAAAAGATTTTATTAATCTTTAAAAATAAATTACAAAGATTAAAATTAAAAGAATCTTTGGCACGAGACATCAGGAAAGTGTGAAAAATTATTACCCTCTTATTGATATCGTTACAATCATGCATTCATGCAAGGTACATCATACACACAAATTTTGACACACACACACATCATTAATTAGGTAGCTAGGAACCTCAATTTGTAGGGCCTCTATTCCGCTAGAAGCAGTTATCAATGTGATACATATATTTAGTCACCAAAGTTAAAATGATCCAAAATTTTAATTAAAAATTTAGATTATTTTATTTTCTTAATTAATCATTACCTTAATATTCTCTAATTACACTTAGAACCCCTAATTTATGTAAACCTACACTAAGCTCCTTAACTATCTAAAATCCTAACTTATCAACCCTCTTCTCCTCTTATCCCATCAACACATCACCACCTCTCTCCCCTCCCTTGAAACCGGCTGCCACCACCCATTTTTATCTCCAATATCATCATCAGCCTACCAGTCCTCCACCTTATCCCTTCCCCTAGCTTAACACCACCTCCAATCAAATATCACCTCACCACCTTCCAACCACCCTCACACCTCCTTTATCCCCTAAAGTTCAGCCACCACCCTTGTCCCTGCCAATTTGTAGCCCTATACATGCCTTATACCCCATCTCTTCCACCCTACCTAGACCTAACTCCATCAAATCACTCATCCGCCTTATCTTTTCCCTCTTATTTGCTCTCCACTTCTCTCTTCACCCCTATAAATGCCCACTTTGTCCATTGCTGCAAACACACACACCACACTAGAAAACATTAAGAGAGCAGATATAAGAGTAGCACAAGGATAGCGATGGAGGTTTGGAGAGAGAAAATTTATATTGGTTTGGTGTTTTATTCCACCACACTCAAACTCGTACTACACCCACTCCACCACATCTCAAGCATCACAAATCCACCCACCAATCAAGCCAACTCCAACCGAGAAGCTAACATCCACCATCGTTTCGACTACAAAAAAATTGATCTTTAGTGACAACGATTTTGTCACCAGGTTGTCACTAAAAGTGTGTTGCTAAAGGATGTTGACTGGACTAGGAGTACGGCTAGGTTTACAGTTGTTTTTTTTTGGACGTGACCTGTCTCTAAGCCAGCACCATGTCCAAAAATATTCACAATAAATGACTCTTATATGAAAAATAATTTTCGCATTCTTCTTTTATCCTCCATTACTTGTTTTCTTGTCATTTGAAACGATACCTGAATACTAGTAAGAAAACGATTGGGTCAAGAGTGTAAAAAGAAAGTGTGAAAAATCATTTTTTTTGAACGACAAAAAAGATTTTATTAATCTTTAAAAATAAATTACAAAGATTAAAATTAAAAGAATCTTTGGCACGAGACATCAGGAAAGTGTGAAAAATTATTACCCTCTTATTGATATCGTTACAATCATGCATTCATGCAAGGTACATCATACACACAAATTTTGACACACACACACATCATTAATTAGGTAGCTAGGAACCTCAATTTGTAGGGCCTCTATTCCGCTAGAAGCAGTTATCAATGTGATACATATATTTAGTCACCAAAGTTAAAATGATCCAAAATTTTAATTAAAAATTTAGATTATTTTATTTTCTTAATTAATCATTACCTTAATATTCTCTAATTACACTTAGAACCCCTAATTTATGTAAACCTACACTAAGCTCCTTAACTATCTAAAATCCTAACTTATCAACCCTCTTCTCCTCTTATCCCATCAACACATCACCACCTCTCTCCCCTCCCTTGAAACCGGCTGCCACCACCCATTTTTATCTCCAATATCATCATCAGCCTACCAGTCCTCCACCTTATCCCTTCCCCTAGCTTAACACCACCTCCAATCAAATATCACCTCACCACCTTCCAACCACCCTCACACCTCCTTTATCCCCTAAAGTTCAGCCACCACCCTTGTCCCTGCCAATTTGTAGCCCTATACATGCCTTATACCCCATCTCTTCCACCCTACCTAGACCTAACTCCATCAAATCACTCATCCGCCTTATCTTTTCCCTCTTATTTGCTCTCCACTTCTCTCTTCACCCCTATAAATGCCCACTTTGTCCATTGCTGCAAACACACACACCACACTAGAAAACATTAAGAGAGCAGATATAAGAGTAGCACAAGGATAGCGATGGAGGTTTGGAGAGAGAAAATTTATATTGGTTTGGTGTTTTATTCCACCACACTCAAACTCGTACTACACCCACTCCACCACATCTCAAGCATCACAAATCCACCCACCAATCAAGCCAACTCCAACCGAGAAGCTAACATCCACCATCGTTTCCTGACTACAAAAAAATTGATCTTTAGTGACAACGATTTTGTCACCAGGTTGTCACTAAAAGTGTGTTGCTAAAGGATATTCAATCACAATTTTATAGCGCGTTGTCATTAATTTAGTGACAGCTTAGTACAAAAAGCTGTCACTGAATATCGCTTTAGTAACATACTTTTAGTGATACGTTGCTGTCACTAGGCTGTCACTAAAACTCAATTTTTTTGTAGTGCCTTTGACGACTCATTTTTCACCAAAAACCTCGTTTAAGCTTATTCTTCGGACCAAAGATAGTGCTGGAAACTAATGTTTCGATCCCTATAGTTGACTTCTAATGTTTAAAGTTGAAGGGAATGAAACTGTGCATCATTATAAGTCCAATCAAACCCATACCCTGTTTTCGGTATGGTATTGTACCGGTACAAACCCTATTCTCTGCATTATGAAAATCCCAAACGTTCGTTAGGGCAAGACCTTCTACCGGTAGGGAACCAGTCAAGCGACTTCGATGCGCTGCTGTACCGGTAGGGATTTCCCTTCTATCGGGACAACTGGTTACTTTTGAAATCTTATTTTTTTAATTACACTCTAACCCTAATGTATTAGTTGTCTATGGATTTGGACTGAGAATAATGATACTTACACATTAACCCATGGTTATCTTATTAACCTATTTAATTAATGATTGTTATAGATATTTTTTTTGCAAGGCAATTGTTATAGATATTAATTACAATATTTGAAAACATCATGATTTATCTTAATGGTTATTAAATAAATTTAATTATTGTTATCAAGATATATTTTGGAGGGTGTAAGAAGGATATAATAAGAGGGGGATAAAGAGGTGAAAACATCATGATTTGTTGTTATAGGAGGGGGATATGAGGGGTTGAAAATGTAAAACTGTGTCAAAACCCTGTTTTGTCCCAACTAAAAAAAAAACATTAAAAAAAAAGTGGGACTCTCTCTCTCTCTCTCCCCTCATTGCACGACATGTTAATTCACAAATTTAAGTGGATTCTGCACTTTTTCTTCGTAAGAATGATCCATTGCAGAAAGTATTAAGAGAAAATGAAAATGTGTTTAAAAAAATCCAAAATTTCAGTGCATTTAAAAAACGCAGGGGGTTTTCTTGAATCCCCTCAACATACACACAGAGAGAGAGAAAGAGAGTTCGGAGTTTTGTTCCGTCTTAAGGTCCCATATTCGAAACCTTTTCGCACTACAAGAATTTTCACAAATCCCGACTAACGGGTTAGTCGGCAATGGTAGCCATTTTAGTCGGCAAAAGGTTTTCCCGACTAGATTTTTAGTCCGCATTTTTTGTCGGGTAATGATTGTCGGCAAAGATACTTTCCGACCAAAAACTATTTAGTCGGCCTAGGTGGTTCATTTGCCGACTACCGTTCCCAACCAAAAACGTGGTCGGTATTTCTTTTTTTAGTCGGGAAATGCCTAGGCTTTCACCTACTAAAAAACTGGTCGGGAAATGCCATAGTTTCACCTACTAAAAAACTAGTCGGGAAATGCCATAGTTTCACCTACTAAAAAACTGGTCGGGAAATGCCATAGTTTCACCTACTAAAAAACTGGTCGGGAAATGCCATACTTTCGCCTACTAAATCTTCAATTGGTAATTGTTTGCATCAGTTTGTTCCCAAATGATAAATGTTTAAATCCCAATTTTGTTTCCCCATCTAATTTCCTGTCATCCTAGTATTTGTACTAAACAAATAAATTTGCAAAAATAAATCCTAACATTAATAAATAAAGATGCCCACCAAATACTTAGAAAACAACTTGTATCCAAGTTCCTAAGGCTTAAAATAACAACACGTCTAAGCGTTACAACTTACAAGGGCAAATAAAAAATCCAAACCCACCACAAAATACTTAAAAGTTCAAGTTCAACAAACGGATAACCAAAAAACATCCTAGCATGTAGAATCGTCAAACAAATTCACTTTGATCTTCATAGTTAATAACCAAAAGTCGAACGGCAGGGATACTCCATTAAAGTGTCGATCTGTAAAAAAAAAAAAAAGAACAATCCACCGTTAGTATTTATGAACAAGTGTATCCCATTGCTCAAGGCTGAAGCTTCCAAAATATAGATTTCTACTCATCAGAAACAACACTACAACAAAAATCATAACATAGGATACTGAAAGATATGAGTAAATCATTGACAGATAAACAATGACAACAGGGACCAGCACGGTTCATAAGAACCATCCCAACTGCAAATAACATAAGTACAAAACAATCAAAAGTAAATCTCACCTAGCCTTTCCAATTCCCCATCAGCATACTTCACTTGCAACTGGCTAGATGCCTGAATTGGACACAAAAGAACAGGTAGCCTTGAAATTAGAAAGCAAATAACATGTTCTGTACCCAAAACAGAAGCAGAGGGGCAGCATACCAAGTTAAATTATTTTAACAAGAAATGATTTTAGTTTTTAATGATTTCCACTTTCTATGTAAGCCTCAAAGTCTACCAACTACAGTGCATCCTGAGGTACAGACCAAACATTGCCTAATCTCGATAACTTGGTAAGAGATAACTCAGCAAGGACTCAACCTAAAGCACCAGACTGCTAGCTGACCTGGACAACCTGTTACTTTAGAATTGCATGGAGTTTGAACAAAAATGAGTTGATATTTACTGTAATTGGTCAACACATTCAACAGGGATGAGCTTACTTTCTATCTTCAATTGTTAGATGATATGATTTAAAAGATGACGTGCTAATTTTTTGTCTCCAGGTAATGTGCACATGCCATGCCATACAGACAAAGACGTAACTACATAGGGCCAAAAGGAGGCCAAGGCCTCCCCCCATTTGAAATTGCCATGAATTATCTAGCAATTTTTTTGTTATGGTACTAAAGGTTTATATGGTGGGCCTCCCCTAACAAAGGAAAGGAAATTAGTATCAAACATAATCAAAAGTTGGGGAAAGGCCTAATGTCCCTTCCTAACACCAGAATTTAAAGTTGCATTCTCAAAGAACCATAATCTTCATTAAGTTTCAAAAGGTAGCAGTTGCTTGATTGTCTTAGACAAATCCAAATACTTCTCTCTTTTGAAAGAGCATAGGTTTTTCTTTCATATTAAATGGTCAAACTAGTCAGACACAATATATACATGAAATGCCCTGTAGAGCATATGCCTAATCTAACATGCCATAGAGACAACCAGTCACGTTCCATTACAAATCCCAAATATAGAAATTTGAGCCTCATTGCCACTAGTTCGGAACGAAGTGTTGGATCAAACCAAAAGCCCCATTGTTCTTTAACCAATCAAAACAGAAATCACAACAAAGTTAACCGAAACCCTTTAAAAAATCTGGGCAAATCCTAAGAGATTGTTACGTTTCGCAAGTCAGTGTCAAACGCACCTCAGGTCAACCTTGCAGCACCTACATTTATCGACTGAATACTACTTTCGATTCTCATATTTAACCATAAGGCCACAAACAAAGTAATATCACAACAGCAAAAGGATCATTAAATCATTTAAGTGCAGAGTTTGTGCAAATCGCAAAATGATATTTTGTGCTTGTGAATGAAGATTAAAACCCTAGATTTGGGCAACAATAAAAATATCAAATCAACCCTGGTTAGGGTTTCTTGAAATATGGGATCATAGTCTGGGGACTGAGGGAATAAAAACGAGGTCAATAGTAAGGATTGAAGGTACCACTTAGCTATGAGGAAAAATAAAGAAAAATGAGCATACCTGAAGTTTGAGAAGTCTTGCGAACAGAAACATGATTCAGAAGGCTGGATAAACGATTGAAACGATTAAGAATCGATTGAGACTATTTACAGAACGGATAAAGAGAAAGGATTTGCAAAGACTAAGAGCAAGGATTGAAGTGTAAGAGAAACGTTGAAATCAATCACCAAACCTGAACTGAACAGAACCCTACAATAACAGCAGATCCCTTCAAACTAGCTCGCACAAAAATGATTGAGAAATTTGGCGCTCGTTCTAAGTATATCGATTGAAATTTTCAAAGGGTCTGAGAGAAATGGGGCGCCAAGGATGGGGAAGTAGCAGCCGTCCTCGAGGAAATTGGGAAATAAGACTAAAACATTTGTTTTAGGTAAATATGGAAATTGGGGGTGTTCTACAATTGCCTACCAAAACGCTGGTTGGGGATTACCCGAACCCGCCAATATTTTCACCAAAATTCTAAATTCCCGCAAAATTGTAACCCCCATTTCCCCGACTAATTTAGTCGGCAACACTAAAAATACTTCTTTTTTTTTTTTGCGTGTGTTATAATGCAACACTAAAAATACTAAAAAACTATTGGACTTTCGCCTTTTAATGCATCCCGAGACATTGCATTTTTTGCTGTAGGAATCATCGATCTTTTAAATTATATATATATATATATATATATATATATATATATATATATATATATATATATATATATATATATATAGATCATTCATATCGAGAATAAAGTTACTCTCGTATTGCTACACACTTGATTAGGCATAAGAACCCATTTATTTAATGAAATTGCGTCCCGATCAATGACCTTTTTAAACCCGATTCAGCCAAAATTTTACAGCAGTGATTTAACTAATAAGAACAACAAAATCAACGGTCTCGATCATAATAATTATATCACGGTCGCGTGATCGGACATAAGAACTCATTTACTTAATGAAATCACGTCCCGATCAATAACATTTTTAAACCCGATTCAGCCAAAGTTTTACGACAATAATTTAACTAATAAGAACAACAAAATCAACGGTCTTGATCAAATTAATTGTATCACAGTTGCGTGGCTACAATACATTCAACTACAGCACAAGACATAGTTTGCTATTAACTACATTCAACGTATAGAATTTAAAGGGCATCACCAATTCAATATTTACAATAGTCGATCTAAACCGTTGGAATTACACGCCCCGCTAATTTTATTAGTGTCACCAAAAGTGGAGATCATCTGATATGGGCAACTGCTTGATCCGATCACATTTAATGCATCCAAAGGCTTTAAAATCGTACAATGGACAAACCAAGTTCCACCTAAGTTTTTTTTTTTGCGATCGGAACCGTTTAACTTTTACATATTATGGACACCATCAGTTATACAAAAAGTTAAGAAGATCGTGTATCGTTAGGCATTTAATCGGAAGAAAAACACCTTTAAAAGAAAACAATTGCGTCTCGATCGACGAGTTTTTTGAACTCGATCAAGAAGAAAATTTAAATGATTGATTTTTCATCCAAAAAATAACGAAACAAACGGTTTGATTCCTAAAATAATTGGTAAAATACAAAAAATTCTATTTGGCAATGGGTTGGATCACGTGTGTGCGGAACAACTATGGCTCATGCATCTTTCTTGTGCCAACAAAAAAACTAGTTGGCAAATATCATCCAAGAATTCCCAACCAGATTTTTAGTCGGGAAATAAAAATATTTTCCGCCATTTTTTTATTTCTTGTGCCAACTAAAATTTTAGTTGGCAAATATCATCCAAGAATTCCCAACCAGATTTTTAGTCGGGAAATAAAAATAACCCCCCGCCAATTTTCGTTGTAAAATTTTAAATTCGTGCAAAAATTATTGCCAACCAAATATTTGGTCGGGAAATAAAAATATTTTCCGCCAATTTTTTATTTCTTGTGCCAACTAAAACTTTAGTTGGCAAATATCATCCAAATAATTCCCGACTAGATTTGTAGTCGGTAAATAAAAATGACCCCCAGCTAGTTTTAATTGTAAAATTTTAAATTCGTGAAAAAACTATTGCCAACCAAATATTTGGTCGGTAATTAAATTCCCCCTAAAAAATGTCCTTCACGCCATATTTTCCCAGACCAAAATTTATTCTAGTCGGCAAAAACGTGTTTTCCCGGACTAAATTAATTTGGTCGGGGATTAAAATCACAATTGGCCAACCAAAATCAATTTAGTCGGCAATTGTATAGAAATTGGAGACTAAAATTTTCTAGTCGGGAATTTTAGTCGGCGATTGTGTAATTTGTTGTAGTGTCGGTACTATAAATTCCCGTGGGGCCAATTTATACAAAATTTTACTCTAGTTTTAATGGGGCCATACTAATAGATATTGGGATTAGTTCCCAAAACATTAGTCGAGGCGTGCACAAGTCTGTTCGACACCTTTTTACCAACAGAGAGAGAGATAGAGAGAGGTTAGTTTTTCATTTTTTAAGTAATTAATCATATGCATGTATACCGTGCAGTGCATGTATGATTGGTTCATGTGCACACGAAGAATAATTGGCAACTTCGTAGAAGCATCATAAATTAAAGAATATCTAATTGGGGTACATTCAAATTTTATAAAGTGTCATATATGAGATCCTTATGCTCCCTCCAACATCTTACCGACCCCAATTCATCAATTTGGGGAAATGTGGAGAAAAGGGAGATCAATGAGCACTTAGGTGCATGTGGAAAAAAATGGTTTCACACACCATCTGCTCCTCTTCTTGTTATTTTCATTTTGATAAGTAAATAAGGGCGCCAGTGATGTTAAAGACCGGGTGTTCGTGTCATGCCGGCTCACTCAATATCTTTTTGCCTGGAGTCCACAGTGTTGTGTCTAGCCCAACCTATTAATTGTATCTTGTTGTGTCTCTGTGTGCCTGTCTATTCCCGTGCCAATTTCATAGTTTGCCTATAAGGTTACGTGATATCGTGTCTATGCCTTACAGGGTCTCATGATCTCGCGCTCATACATCATCTCATCGTGCCGTTACTACTGTACCATGCTCCTTCCACATTTCACAAAATGACAGCTCGGCCCGCTTAAAATTGTATCATACTGTGCTGTGTTGTGCTGACTTTTAAACTTGATGTGTATTTGCGGGTCTAACCCATTTTATACTATAGACAGGCACTATATATATAACGATTTTAAAAACTTACTTAGACATACAAAAGGCCAACAATAGGTGTGGTTTTCTAACTAGGTCCACATGAAGAAGATCTTGCTTAATTAGTACTAAAGTGGTCTTTTTTGCATAGAAAACAACAATGCTTTGAAAAAAAAAGAAAAAAGAAAAAACTCTGCTTTCCTTCGGACGATGACCGAAGAAGTGATGAATGAATTTTGCATCTCAAAAAGGGCAAAGAATAATAAAAAAAAACTCTTCTTTCCTTCCGATGATGACCGAAGAAGTGATGAATCAAAATGGGCAAAGAATAAATTATACAGATATAATTTTAAATTTTAAAAATTATTTAAGCTAATATGTAAATTCCGAAAGCCCTCAACTTGCATGTAATCTAGCCTGTAGACTGAAAAATGGTTGGGCCGTTCCTCAATACGGGAGGATGCTAAGCTAGACTAAGTCGCAACAGATGACTCAATTGAGCTAGACTGGGCGAATAAAGAAGACAAGACCGAGAAATGTATCGATCTTGGCTCCTCGGAGGCATATGTTTGTTGTGTGGTTGGGTGCACCGTGCTAGTTTGGTTCTTGCTAATCTTTGTGATCTATTCCAAATATTAATAAAATTCTCTTTTACTTTTCAAAAAAAAGAAAAGAAAAAAAGAAATGGTGGTCCAATTAATTTTGCCATTGCTGAATAGAGTAATGAAAAGGAAGCTTAACCACCAAGGCCCCTGCAGATTTTTATTTCTTTTGCTGTTAATTTAAGGTCAGCAGAACTTGATTGTAGTTCCTTTAATCATTTCATTTCCTTTTTCTTTTTTTTTTTCCATTAATTATTTCCCCCGTCAATGTATAGTTCTGCCCCACTAGCTAATACTTCGGTCACCATTTTATACCCTCTTATTTTTGGGTAAAGTTATTTGGGAAGTGGGGGCCTGTAGTGAGGATTTCTCACTACATGGTGTAGTAAATAATGGGGACCGTTGATCTTCACAATCAATGGTTCAGATTCACTATGCACTCTACCAGTCAAAGTGTACTATTACCAATAATAGTGTAAATCACATCTGAGCCCTCAATTGTAGAAATCAACGGTCCACATTGCTCACTACACCCTGTAGTGAGCAACTCACTACAGGGCCCTCTTTCCGAGTTATTTGGTGGTTCTTAAATCTTAACTATTCACAGTATGGTATATATGTGTTACCTAATTATCTCTCAAAACACCAAGAGTAAAGTCCTTAGCCCCACAATATTAATCCATCGCTTTATTTTGACATGGAACGCAAGATGCTCAAAACATTGAATAAATTTTCGTTCTTTCCAATATGTAAAAAAAAACCCTCTTATATAAAAATTTGAAATTCGTATGCACTTGATAGTATTATAATTTTTTTTGATAACGCGACTAGAGTATTCATGATTGTTGGCCTTACCATTCCATCCATGCTATGGCCTTGTTTGTTAGTACTTCTGAATAATCACTTGTTTAGCTTTTGTAGCTTATTTGATCCCAAAAAAAGATGCTAGATTATTTTAATCTCTAATTTGAAGCTTTTTTTAAATTATTTTAAGTTGTTAAAATATAAATAGAGAAAAGAATCTTAAAACGAATAAGTTTTCTTATCCAAATTTTAAGGGCAATTTAGTCATTTAGTTTATAAAAAAACAATTTTGTAGCTTAATATTCATGCAGATATTAACTTTTTGTACAACTTACAAAAATTTTAACAAACCTTTTTACTTGTTTTAATTTGTTTAAGCCAATTATCTAAAAAGGTAGCAACACTGCTTTAGGGGATGAACTATGGGCCTCTAGGGATAGTTTGAAGTTAGCTCATGATCTCAACTTAAATGGGTTGAAAGTGGAAATGGATGCGACACAAGCGGTGTCTCTTATTTTATCTTCGCAGGTTAATTCTTCAAAAAATAAAAAATGAATAATGTATAAGTACAAAATACTCCAAAATAGGACTTTTTTAAAAGAGAAACGAATATATGTTTTTTTGATCGGCAACAAAATTTAGTAAAACTTGACAAAGAGAAATGAATATAGTATTAATTACTCACAAATCCTTTATGCAAAGTATACAGGCAAATTTAAACAGTCCTTCCATTAGTAGTTCCATTAGTAGACCGTGAAATTAATTTTATAAAAATTAATTAAGGTGCATGTAAATAGTCCCGGGAACCTCAAATATATACAAAAAAAAAAAAATGTTAGCAAGAACTTAAATCGACATTTCAACTTAATCCCAACGTGTCAACTTGCTATCCATTCAGTATAATGATAGATACACTCCCTCCCCAACCACTCCCTACCACTCCCCCTCTCACATGTGGTAGGTCCCACCATGGGTCCCACATGTGATGGGTCCCACTACATGTGAGAGGGGGAGTGGTTGGGAGGGAGTGTATGAATCATTGTTCATCCATTAAAACCTCTTAATAGGGGACAGAGATATGTAGCCACCGGTATATATCCACATCTAGCCATACACCACTGTTACATTATTATTTCCTTCTCTCTCTCTCTCTCTCTCTCTCTCTAGTTTTCAACTTACAGCAAGGAGAAAGAAGAACAAGCGAATCCACGAGCCCATCTACGGCCGGAGTTTTGAACGGAAGTTGGCCGGAAAAATGTCGAACTTGGTCAGCCATGTGGAGAGAGAAGGCCTGAACTTCAAAGAGACTGAGTTGTGCCTTGGTCTGCCAGGGGGTGGGGTGGGAGGATCAGGTGAGGGTGAGACTACTATGAAGGTCAATGGAAAGAGAGGGTTTTCTGAGACTCTGGTTGATCTCAAACTCAATTACCTTGATCAGACCATTAATGAATCTGTTGTTGATTTGAAAGAGAAGATGGGTAGCAATCCACTCGATGAGAAAAATGTCCTTCCTTCCAACAAGGATCCCGCAAAGCCGCCGGCCAAGTAAGTAGATAAATGACGTCTTATTGTCTCTTATGTTATTGGACTAGTCGTCGTGCGCGTAAGTTTGTCGAAATACATGATATATCGTCAACACCCTTTGGTTTTTTGTATTTTGAGGCTCTAGTTCATAAGTTAGTCAATTGATAGATAGAGCTTACTAGAATTTAGCATAAGAGTTATAGTATATAATTATCGCGGCTCTAGGATTTAAGTTCACTGGTGATATAAAATAAAAAACTAAAAAAAAAATTGAGGCACAAAACTTTATTAGAAATATATATACAGTATTTTTTATTTTGGCTAAAAATTTATTGTGCTTGATATATTTTTGTTTATAGAAGTATATTATCTACTTACTCACAATTTTAAGTGAATTTTATTAATTTTGACATCGAATTAATGATCCAGCACAAACTATTCTAAAGAAAATATAATGACACCTAGATGATACAAAATTTTAGTACATCTTGTAAATATATAATGAAATTTGCATACCAGATTCATAATTGTTTTGTTTGAAACAATGCTTAGATTATCAATTATCAATTATATATCAACTCATATAAAAGCTTTAAATTATCACAAAATCTTTTTGTACGTAGACTTTGTTTGATAAAATTTCTGTTTGGGGTTCAGGGCACAGGTGGTGGGTTGGCCACCAGTGAGGTCATTCAGGAAGAACATTGTGTCTCAGAAGAGCACCGTCCCTGAGGCGGCTGAGAAGTCTAGCAGCAGCGGCGGCGGCGCAGCTTTCGTGAAGGTTTGCATGGATGGAGCACCATACCTTCGAAAGGTGGACCTAAAGATGTACAAGAGCTACCAAGAACTCTCTGATGCCTTGGCCAAAATGTTCAGTTCCTTTACTATGGGTACGTAATCTCTGCGCAACTTTGAAGGAATTGTCAAAAGGAGATAATGGATTAATTTTTACGGGTTTTTTGACGCGGTCTTTTTTGTTGTTTCTCTTAGTCTTTATAAGTTTCGAGTCAAATTTTTACATCATATTTTGCGTCTTGAGGATCAATCGAAAAAGTATTATAACAACAACCAAAAAAACTGTAAAAAAACCCCAAAAAAGGTAGTCCAATCGTGAAAATATTGTTATTAATTTATTTATTTTTTTGCAAATAATGAAGGCAACTATGGGACCCAAGGAATGATAGATTTTATGAGTGAGAGCAAGTTGATGGATCTGTTAAACAGCTCCGAGTATGTGCCAAGCTATGAGGATAAAGATGGTGACTGGATGCTCGTGGGGGATGTCCCTTGGGAGTAAGTTTCTCTCTCATCAATTTCCTTAGAAGTCATAAACATAGGAGTGTTAGGTGTTTGTAATGATCTCTGAATTCTACATTTTAGAGTTGTTTTATTAATCCAATGGATGCAGACAGAAGTATACGGAACCATTTGATGCATGTGAAATTCACAAGCCTCAAATAAGTGATTACATACGCATTTACGGCCGGATTCGTTTTTTAACAGTGCGTCTTAAGCATTTTGTTGAGAAAAATTACGAAAATATATACTTTTATGGTCATGTTAATTCACAGATTAGTTGAGATAAAAGAGAGAAAAATAAATAAATAATAGATGTAGAGCGCAAAAGTTATTTCCTACTTACATTTGCCAAGAAATTAAATACCGATAACCAGAAAATAGAACATAATCACTTAATAGAAATTAAGTACTCCCTCCGTCCTTTTTAAGTGTTTAACTTTTCATTTTGATCTGTCCCTAAATAAGTGTGTGGTTTGAAAAGTTAATGGATAAAAGTTTGTACAATTATCATTTTGCCCTTTTGAAAAGTTAGTGGGTAAAGAGTTAATGGGTGAAAGTTGAGGATAATTTTGGAAAGTAGAGGAAAAAGTTGATGTGAAAAGTGTAAAGTGGAGAAAAAAATTGATGTGAAAGGTGTAATGATGATGTTTCTTTAATAAGTTGGATTTACGAAGTAACACATTTAAAAAGGGACGGAGGGAGTACCAATTATTTCTATCCTAAAGTAGCAGGCATATGAATTTGAGAAATTGACCAATATTGGTTTCTTATTAACCCTTTGAATGGTGGAACTAAAACCCTAAATCCCAAAGCACGAAAACAGGAAATTATTGACTGGTGTTTTATTAATTTTCGTACAGGATGTTCGTTGATTCATGCAAGCGACTTCGCATAATGAAAGGATCAGAAGCAATTGGACTTGGTACGTTCCCGCATATACAATTCTCAAAGGACCATATTTTTCTGCTATAATTCATTGATGTTTTTCAGTTTTCAAATCTATAGAATTCATTGATGTTTTTCAGTTTTCTAGCTTCAATTAAAGGTGCATCTGAATTTGAACCAACTTTTCTTATAATTTAGTTTCGTGATTTGAAAACTTTTATAAATTTAATTCACTCATAAAAGTTTTACTCCGTATGAATTCATCTCAATAATTTTGCTTTTCCGGTTCCGAAATCTCAAAATCACAAAACGATACTACTCAGAAGTTACGCGTAATTCTACTAAGATTGTACATCGATATTCTCTAATCCAACTTTAAATTTTATTACATGTAACACAATTTTTTCTCTAACCTTTCAGCACCAAGAGCCATGGAGAAATGCAAGAGCAGGTGCTGAATGAGACACACACTAGCTTGCACAAGATGGGTGTTGTTTGGATGAGTCTGTAACTTTATTTTGATACCGTATATAGATAATTAAAGACCTGGACAATTGTGATGCACAAGAAGAAGCAATAAACAATGAAACTGTTGTCTGGCTTGTTTATTGCTGATCTTGTTTTTATTTATTTTTAAATATCTGTCTTGTTTTTATTTATTTTTAATCTGTTCTGTTGTTGTCTTTGGCTGTCACAGTTGTTGTGTGCTTTTTTAATTCCTTTCAATTTCAATGCTACTTATTATTTTTTATTTCCTCCACCAGATTCTTCATATCTTTTGTAATTATTTGTTTATTCTTGAATTCATTGTATATTATCATTGTTTTTGGCCGAGAAAGCTAATAAAATCATGAACCCAAGTGAGGGAACAAGGCCATGTGCATGTTGATGGGCATTCACATTCATGGCCATAACTTTTATATATTACTTGTGAATAATATTTGTATATTTTGTCATGTCCAGGATTTTATATTCGTGGCCATTTTAATATATTTACTTACAGATTACCTATATCCAATTATGTTCTCAATATATGAGCTCTAAAAGGTGAACGATTTCAACTGCCAAGTACACGTAGGAAGGACCACAATGTTTTCAACTGGTTCAATTAAGGGAGAGAATCCTATTTCTCTAATGTATTGAATAGTCGTTCAAGGGGTTGGAGTTCTATAATATTAATGTAGCATGATGGTTAGAAGCACATGCATATGTTTCCTTTTGGGTTTTTTATTTTTATTTTTATTTTTTCAAAATCACTGTAACCACTATGCTACAATTTAATTTAGGTCAATGGTATTTGAACTTTCCATTTCAAGAATGACAAATCACTTTCCATAGACATTTTCACTGCTTGTACCTAACATTTGTTTTAGGCCAATTATCATGTATTGTCCATGTTCAAGCTATAGTATTATAGAATCGGACAGATGCTGGGAAGGTCATGTTCTTTGTCTGATGGAAATAGTTATTCTTATTTGATAGGTTGGGTTTGTCAAAGTCCTTCAATATAATGATAGGAGGAAAGTGTAAATACCATAAAAGAAAAGAAAATATTCAATGGTCCTCTATTTTCTGTATTTTCTGTTCTCTTTTTCGCTTATCTTTTTTCTGCTTTGTCGTTTTTACAGGGTTTTGATTTACCGGATTCTTCTATCTATTTACCTGAATGGCTCCATGGAAATGTCGCACATTTTTTGGTGTATGTGACGCATTCTTTCAGTTAGTTAAGGGGTTTTTTTTAATACCCAAGATGTCTTTTGTTAATACCCAAGATTTGGTGTATGTGACGCATTTTTTTTAATACCCAACCAGACTGGGACACATCCCAACAACAAATCACATGCCCCTCAAAACCCCCCACAGAATGAAAGGATATATAGTTAGTAGCCAACCAAGAAACTACAATATATGCTTATGACCACACCAGCAAAGTACAAAAATACATAGATAAGAAAATTTTCCTCATTACATATAATAGTTACTTTAAGAGCGTACCTAGAAATCTCGTGGTCTCATATTATTGGTGCATGATATATATTATTGGTTCATGGTAGGCCTTTTTTTTTTTTTTTTTTGTATCTGGTATTTATATATATAGCTCTTGGCAATATTGGAGAAATAATTCGGTGTTCCAAATAATATGAGAATTTTTTTTTTTTTTGAAGAGCAAATAATATGACATTGAGGTCCTACCAAAGGTTGATTAAAAAAAAAAAAGGGTCCTATCAAATGTATCGGGCCTGTGTACCCAAAAAAATAAAAAAGCCTTTAATCTAGACATGATATTCAGGCCCAGACACGGTAATACATATTGGGCCTCGCCGAAATGCATATTTGTTCTGGGTTGGAAGGGTTTGGTATAAAGTCAGAATGGACTAACCTGAGTTTAGAACTTTTGCCTTAATCCTTTCAGGGCAGGCCCAGGGGCATTTGGGTGCCCTAGGCCCAATCGCCATGTGGTGCCCTATACATTTTTACAACTAAACAGCAATAGTGGAATAATTTGTCTACCAGAACACAAAATTTCACTGGCTGTATTTGGTTAGATAGTTTAGTTTAGTTTTGATGATGTCATAAGGTGTAATGAGTGGAGAGAGATAGAGAGAGAAATGAGGAAAATGATGATGTCATCAAAACTAAAACTAAAACTAAACTGGGAAACGAACAGGATTATGTTTTTGGTTAGCGATTCAAATTCATTTTAGGAACATTTTTTACACTACAAGTTTACGACTTTAGTGGTAAATCAATTAAATTCATTTTTAGAAACATATTTTGCACTAAGTTTACAACTTTAGTGGTAAATTCCTCACTGGCATACATGATACACACAACCGTTAAAAAAAAAACCACGGAGCTCAAGTCACATACAAGCCAAGTGCAAGTCACAAGAACATCTCATATGATTACAGATTTATTTTCATCAGATTAATAGACTTACACGCATGTAGTGCATGTGGCATCACTTCACACATTGTGTAGCCATTGAAGATGGAAGTGCTGGCACATTAAATAGGGGTGGAATGCTGTCTTTTGGAAGCTGGACAACACTAATGAGTAGGGAGTATTGGTTTTGCTTTGTGTTTGCTTCCTTTTGTAGTCCCACATCGAATACTTGTGAAACTCAACACTAGGGAATCCCATATAAATAAAGAAGCTGCCTCTAAGCGCTTGATTGTTGAGAAGAGTTCAAGAGTTTAATTAACTTTGGCCCTCTTGGGCTTCTTGGTCTATAAAAAGACTCCTATTCAAACCTGGTTCAAACCCGGTACCAAAATGTTTGGGAGTGCCCCAAATTTGGGCCTTTTTGGGAGTGCCCTAGGCCCAGGCCTCATGGGCCGACCCAGAATCCTTTTCTAGTCACTTATTATCCTGCATACTCTACTTGTCCTCTTTATTTTCATTCTTAATCGCATTTTATCCAATCACTCTTAAAAATAGTCCGGCCATTAAACGTACCCGACGTGTATGATTTTGGTGTACCATAAACCATGTATAAAATTGTGGATCAAAAAAATTAAATAAAAATAAACCATATATAAAGTCTTTATTATGACTTAGAGCATCTCCACTCCTTACTCAAATTTAGACTTAAATTCAAATTTGAGTAAAAATCATCCAAAACCCTCCTCCACTCCTTACCCAAACCTATACCAAATTTGATTTTTACTCAAATATTTCACCAAATCTGATGGGAACCAAATTTTTAACCAAATTTTCAAGGCTCTTTTGTTGCATTGCTATTTACCCTTTTGTCATTCAATGCTGTGGATTATTAAATCTCAACCGTATAATTTGAGTAAGGGTTGGAAGGAGCAATATAAAATCAATATTTACCCAAATTTTTACTCAAATTTAAGTAAAAATTTAGATAAAGAGTAGAGATGCTTTACCACGGGTTGTTTGTAGTTTTATTAATTAACAAAATTAAAAGGGTCTTGCTAACGAGTGTTAATGGTACAAAAAAGTACACTTGTTGAATCTCAATTATACTTTAAAGTACACTTAAAATGTAGTTTAAAATACAAGTGGGACCCACCAGTATACATTGTGTAACACACAAATTCGTGTCCTGTAATAAAGGCAAGAAAGATATGCACAAAATATATTTTCTATTGATATTTGAATTGAATGCGAGGGGTACAATCTCTACTTAATTCACTTTAACAGTAAAAGAACAAAAGAGAATCCTCTGATTCGATCTCCGGTGCGTTTCAACGGCTTGAATGCTTATTGTTGAATCGCACAAATGACAACTTTCTTTGACTCTTCAAGTTGAATGAACTGAAGAACAAAGTTTGAGGATGGCTTTGATTCGTTGAATGATTTGTTGGATGCTGAACTTGTGAAGAAATCGGCACGTTCTTGGTGCTTGATGATTCTTTGCAAGTTGTTGCTTTTGTGTTGGAAGATGACTTCGATTTGTTGAAGGATTTGAGTTGTCGGTGATGAACTTGTGAAGAAATCGGCACTTTGTTCTTGTTGCTTGATGACTCTTCGCAAGTTGTTGGAGAATTGCTTGAGAGCTTTGGTTGAATGCCAAGCCAAGAGTTAAAAGTCCATTTCTTCTTCGTATGAGCCTCTATTTATAGGCTCAGGAAGAGGGGGTTTCAATTTGGTATGATTTGTAAAATTAATTACAAATCAAGATAATTAATAATCAATCAGAATTATTTGATTATCAATCAGTATAATTTAACCCCACTCAAGATAATTGAATATCAATGAAGGAGATTGATTTGCTTTCATTTCCTAAAAGAAATTTGACTTCTTTTATTATTTTTTAGGAAATAACATTAACCCAAAAAGATAAATAATATATTTATTAATTATTTACCTTTTTTTTTGTTGGGTTACCATGAATGGGCCTGCACATTTGGGCTAGCCCATTTTCTTGACTCATTTGGCAAATTAACTTGACCCAATGTATTTTTTTGGTCTTCCACAAATCTTTTAAAGGACTAAGCCCATAAATTTAATGGGCCCAATATCCATTCGAAAATTGACCAATGTTTGACTTTTAATTAATCGAGATTATTTATTTATCTCAATTAATCGGACGGTGATTAAACAATGCCGAAATTTTGGTGTCTACACATTGCACCCGTAGGGATGGCAATTTCCCCATATCCAGTGGATACCCGCCCAACCCAGCCCATATGGAGGCGGGGATAACCCAAAATTTTCCCCAATAATTGCGGGTACGGTAGGATATGAAGAAAACCCGCTCGGGTATGGAGCGGGTATGATTTTATAATCCCCACCCCCGAATACCCGTACCCGCCCCATACTCTCCCCGTACCCGGTTATACATACAATATATACTATATTGTCTATGTATATATAAATCGGAACATACGGATAAATCTTGAGTATAATTTTTCATGTAAACAATTACCTCTTTAATTAGAAAATCTTATCAATTACTATATATCATTGACTACTTGATATTCAAAGAATATCAATTAAGATTATATTTCTAAATATAAATATCAATTTTATTTTGACCTTTTTTATTTTTTATTTTTATTTGGATATGGGTATATTAGGAGAAACCCTGATCTCCATCGGGAGGTGAGTTTGGTTTTTTATTTAATATCCCCAATGGGTATGGGTGCGGGGATGGTGAAAGACCCTCCAATCGGGGATCGGATATGGAATAGGGTCCCCCGATCCATACCCTACCCGTTGCCATCCCTATGCACCCGTGAGCATTTCCCAAATTGGATTAAATAAACATAAAAAAAAAAAATCAAAATTGCGTATGGATTTGGAAACTGGAATTCCCCACTTTTCTTTTTGTTCATCGGCATATTCACATGAGATGCCCCATAATAGAGGTGCTTCGAAAAAAATAAATTACTGTACAAGTTATTTTAATTGGTGGACGA
>JADGMU010000228.1:0-42327 GCA_016920895.1 Vaccinium myrtillus | reverse complement strand
CACATGACATTGGGCACCAGGACAAAACAAGCCAAAAGCAATTTTAGAGGCTTATCGATACATGACTTTCTGTATCGATACCGTGGGCATCATCTGCGAGAACGTTATCGATACAGGACTTCTCTCAGTATCGATTAAATGGGCGTTTGACTTTGCCACGTGTTTGGGCTTGGGAAAGACATAAATACCTAGTTTTGAGGCGAATTAGGGTTCCAACTTTACTTTGTTTTTCTTCCAATTAGGAGCCGACTTTTCCTTTGGAGATTCTACTTTCCGGGTTACTTTTCCATTGAAGTTTGATAGTTTTATTCGCTGATTCTCGCATCGCTTTGGTAATTCTCTGTCTTCTTTACATTAATCTCGGTTCGCGGGAGTTTGTCCGCGTTAAGACTCGAATCTTTGTTTTAATTCTTATTCTAGTTTAATAGCATGTTTTATTCCGAATTTTCTTATTTGTTTTGTTTAATATGAGTGAGTAGTTCCATAGGTATGGTCGCGGGGTGATTAACACGCCGTGGCCAGGGCTGGGTATGTTCTCGCTCCTGTTTTCAGAATTAATAAACGGACAAGCAATTTTAGGTTATTAAAGAACTTCCGTGGACGAATCCGGGCATTGTCGGAGCCCAGGTAACGCAGGGAACGGGGGACCAAAACTCGTTCTTCGCTGTACATGGGTAAACGGCGACCACGAGGATTCGCATCTTTCGGGGTACCTTTTTCTCTCTAAAATCAAACATTTTTAGAACACCGAACGGAGCGAAACTGTCTGGACCTGGTCACCGTGTTATGAACCCTACGACCGTACTTTCTTTTAAATAATTTAATTAAAATCAGTTTTTCTCTTAGGTTAATTAATTCACCAATCAAATCACAAGGGTGGCTACCTAAGAGCCGTGTTAAACATTAGCAACCCGAGTTTTTAGTAAGCACTTTCCACCTTCTCTGTGGATTCGATTCCGGTCTTACCGGGTATTATGCTACACCGGTCTCCGCCCTACGCTTGGGGCAACCCATTAAATTAGGTATAGGATTTCGGTCAAGCATTTTTGGCGCCGTTGCCGGGGAAGGCAAGAGGTGTTGAAAATTCGGGTCGTTAGTGTCTTTTGAATTTTAGTTTTAATTTTATCTTTCTTCATTAAAAAAAAAAAAAAAAAAAAAAAAAAGTAATAGGGAAACAAGCTGGGTGAACGAGGTGAGAATGGAAGAATTCATGAGATGTGTGAGTGTTGGGGGCATTCTGTATACTTGCTCCGCTTTTTATGCATACAAGGAAGCTTATCAAAATAATCGGGCTAGGGAGAGTGTTATTAATCGGCGGTGGGATCCATATCCAAATACGTACGAGCTAGGGTGGTCCCACCACCCATCTTTTTCAGGGTGGTATTCCGAACCCCCAATGCCACCACTGTGCACTTGCCTTTGCCTCGCAAGAAATACGGTCGTTCGAACCCGCCCGGGATCACATGCCCCAATTTGGCTCCCTTTTCCAAGACCCGCAAGGGTTTGATCCTTATTTTACTTGGCCCACCCCAGGCCGACTTATCCCCCTCATGATGAGGAGCTTGAGGAGATGGTACAAACTATTGTGCGATCGCAGATGACCCTCACCGCGGAAACCACCCAAGAAATTGAGAACCTTAGGTCCCAGTTGACTCAACTCACGAGGCGGTGGGACAAATCCAACAGATTGGGAGGCATTTCCTTCTCCGCCTCAAGTCAATAGAAGAGAGGAAGTCGACCCACTTCTCATTGAGGGACGGGTTGATGATCGTTTGGAGGAACCTTCCGAGTTTGGAGGGAATGAGGAGTTTACTCTTAAGGAAGAGGAAGTAGGTTTATCTAACGATGTAGAGGAGGTTGACTTGGGCTTACAACAGTTCTCCGGGTTTAGAGGGAATGAGGGGCTCACCGCCCAGTGTTCCCCACTTAAGCCCAAGGAGAAAAACGAATGCCCTCCAATGTATTTTTCACTGTTGATTCGGGCCGCCTACGTTTTCCTCTTTCGCTCCTGTGAGTCTAGAGATCGAGGAGTTGACCGGCCTTTGTGCGCTGAACACTTTTCAGAGTCTGTAGGAGGTGGCGAGTTCCATGACAAACGTGTTTCCCTTGAGTCTGCCTCTCCTTGTGATGATATGTTAGAGGACAATTCTCCTGATGGGGTTGAGTTAGTTGAACAGCCGAACTTGGAGGGAGTGCAATCATTAGTGGAACCAAAGTTAGGGGTTGATGTTTACAATGAGGATACTCGCAGCAAGGATAATGAAGAGGAGTCTGCGGTATGTTTGGTCGACACGCTCGTTAAGGAGCATGTCGACAATGTGTTGTTTAAAGATCCTCTGGAAGTTGCTCTTACCGCTGAAGAGGCGTCGTTCTTAGATTCTCCCGAGACTGGTAGTTTGATGGATTTGTTAGCAACGGGAGATTTGTGCGGAGTCGCTTGGGACCCGGGCCCTGAGCCATTGTTGGTCCAACCGCCTAAGTTAGATTTAGAGCCACTGTCAGACTTGTTTAAATATGCTTGGTTTCGGAGTAATAATACTTATGCGGTAGAGGTTCCCTTGTCCCTCGGGATGGAGCAAGAGAGGGAAGTGTTAGACATGTGGACAGAACACATAGGAGCAACAAGCTGGACTGCATCTGATTATGCTGTAGAAGAGGCAATCAAGTGGGAAGGAAGCAGCGAGCTTCTTATTGAATGTCTTCCTTTTGAGTCTTCCCCTTCTAGGCAACCAGAATCTGTTGGGGTGAGCTCACTTGAGCAACCAGTATTAAAGGAAGTGCAACAAGTTGACTTCCTCGGTGTTGACAAGTTTGATTTTGTTTATCATCCGTCTATTATAAAATTTGTTAACTGCCTGAAACTTGGTTTGGTCTTATGGGAGCATTCAGAGATGCGTCCATTTTTAAGACGAACTCGGCAATTGCTTTACTCGAAGTATCTTTTCTTGTGGTCTGGCCGAGTTCAATTTTTAATGCAAAGCTTAGCGTGGGGTGGTGCATTCATGGGATTCATCTTTGTGGATTTGATTAATTTTCGAATTCCACGTTTCAAAGATCTCTCTCTCTCTCTCTCTCTCTCTCCCAATTAAAATTAATTCAAGTTCAAAAAAAAAAAAAACAAAAAAAAAGGGGTCCGGTATAGCCACCTAATTTCTAGCCTTAAATTTGTGTATCTGGGTTTCTAACAATCTTATTGCCGTGTCTCGGATAGTCATAAAAGACGATTGGCTCTGATTTCTTTAAGGAAAAACCTTGAGTGATTTAACCTGTTGAGTCATGACTTACCCGGGATTGTTATGATGACCTTCTCTACACAAATTTAAGTGAGACATTTAGGGAGAAAAGTAGTACCCATGCCTTTCACGTGACGAAAGTGGTGGATTTCAATGTTTTGCAGAGTCTGTAGTAGCGTTTCTTTTCCTTCTTTTCTTTTTCTTTTGTTTAGTGTCTTGCAGATAACACATGCAGGTTGATTTGTCCAAGTTTGGGGGTCGCTTCTCCACTTACTTCTATCTTGTGTTGTCCGCTAGTTTGAGGTGATCTCTTTTCTCTCTTTATTTATGTCCTTCTCTTTTAGTGTTTGTGCAATCAATGAGGACATTGCTTTATTCAAGTTGGGGGAGGGATTACTTGGTCACTTGTCTTATTTAAATTTAGAGTCTTGAAAAAAAAAAAAAAAAAAAAAAAAGAATTTGGATGTTTGGGTGTAACTATTCTTGGTTGATGACTGTTAATTAGCGCTAGTGGTTGTTGTGCGAGTCGGAGTCTCGATACGATTTCATGAATAGACTTAAGCTCGTGAACATGATGTTTAGGAAGCACTCGATTAGCCGTATCATCTATAGTTGGATAGTGTTTGATCACTTGAGTTCATGCTTTTCACGCGCACTTTGTCCCACTCGAGCATTCACTAGCCTTGAATTTGGTTTACATATTATTGATAGTTCGGTGTTAGTTGATTGCGCCCACGGGGCGAAATGGAACCCCTTTCCTACATTGTGCGCTAAATTGGTATTGCTTATCCGGGCGTTCATTGAGTATTCGGGTAATCGGGGTTTGCTCCCACCGTATTGTTCGCATTACAAGATGGATAGACCTTGTGAAGGCATTGGTTAAAGGTGGTTAGTTTGGGTCTCTCCTAAAGCCTTTTTGACTCGAGCAATTAAGTCCGAGGGGTCTCTTTAAACACGGTACCCTAAGGCCATTTGGCTTGGGGATGACCGACCTAAAGCTCGTTACATGGGTCAACTAGAAAGCCCGACAGATCCGGGCATTACACGACCACAAGAAAAAAATGGTAAGAAAAAAAAAAAAAAAAAAAAAAAAATAGAAGATTAATCATTAGGGGAAGGGGTGAGTTTTAGAGACACACCGGCTATTGATATTGTGTGAACTGTTTTTCGGGATTAGTGAATTTCTATGGGTGATTCTCACTTACACGCATGTTATGTGATAAATCCCTATCCGATCGTAGGTGAAAGGATTAATTTTTGTGCTAAGTTTGTGCGAAGTTCACTGTTTAACTTTGTCCATGGATGAAATGTCTTGTCTTTGACTTGCCCTGTGATCCTTGTGTGCTTCGAGAAGCTATTGATTGGGTTGAGTTGCATTCAAATGTCCGAGTCCTTTTTGTTTTGTGGGTTATCACTGCTTTGAAAACCCTCACGAGACTTCACTCGTCCCTACCGGGGCCCCGGGGTTTAAAAGATCTATCCTTTTATTTATTTGTTTTATTCTTTTCGTTGCTCGGGACTAGCAACCTTCAAGTTGGGGGTGTGATAGGCGCGGTATCTCAAGATATAAGCGCCTAAGTAGGGCGAATTAGCGCATTAGAGGCGCGATTTATTCCATTTTCCACTTGATGCGGTGTTGTCTTGTGTTTTGGGTATTGTTGTGTTTGTTTTGTAGGAAACGGGCCGGGAGCACGTAAAGTGGACACATGACATTGGGCATCTTTGGGAACCGGTGGGACCCAAGCAAGGACGAGCAAACAAGCCAAAAGCAATTTTAGAGGCTCGGTATCGATACATGACTTTCTCTCGTATCGATACCGTGGGCATCATCTGCGAACAGCGTCAGGGTATCGATACGGGACTTCTCCCGTATCGATACCGAGAGCCCTAAATGGGCCGTTTGACTTTGCCATGTGTTTGGGCTTCGGGAAAGACATAAATACCTAGTTTTGAGGCGAATTAGGGTTCCAACTTTACTTTGTTTTTCTTCCAATTAGGAGCCGACTTTTCCTTTGGAGATTCTACTTTCCGGTTACTTTTCCATTGAAGTTTGATAGTTTTATTCGCTAATTCTCGCATCACTTTGGTAATTCTCTGTCTTCTTTACATTAATCTCGGTTCGCGGGAGTTTATCCGCGTTACGAGACTCGAATCTTTGTTTTAATTCTTATTCTAGTTTAATAGCATGTTTTATTCCGAAATTTTCTTATTTGTTTTGTTTAATATGAGTGAGTAGTTCCATAGGTATGGTCGCGGGGGTGATTAACACGCCGTGGCGGTGGGTATATGTTCTCGCTCTGTTTTGAGAATAAATAAACGGACAAGCAATTTTAGGTTATTAAAGAACTTCCGTGGACGAATCCGGGCATTGTCGGGCCCAGTAACGCTGGGAACGGGGAGCAAAACTCGTTCTTCGCCGTACATGGGTAAACGGCGACCACGAGGATTCGCATCTTTGGGTACCTTTTTCTCTCTAAAATCAAACGTTTTTAGAACACCGAACGAGCGAAACCCCATCTGGACTCGGTCACCGTGTTATGAACCCTACGACCGTACTTTCTTTTAAATAATTTAATTAAAATCAGTTTTTCTCTTAGGTATATTAATTCACCAATCAAATCACAAGGGTGGCTACCTAAGAGCCGTGTTAAACATTAGCAACCGAGTTTTTAGTAAGCACTTTCCACCTTCTCTGTGGATTCGATTCCGGTCTTACCGGGTATTATGCTACACCGGTCTCCGCCTACGCTTGGGGCAACCCATTAAATTAGGTATAGGATTTCGGTCAAGCGGTCGAATTTTTTCGTTGCGGGTAATCCTTTCGTCCCATTTTGTTTGCCCACTTTGTCTCTTTTATAGCTATTGCGTATGTCATCCAACGTGGATCCCAAAAAGTATGCAACATGGATATTGTGCGATAGATCACAATTTGTTCTATAATGCGAAGTTCTCGAAATCACAAAAACGCGTTGTGGATTAAAAGATATTGTCAATAGACAAAAAAGAGACGAATGGAGTAATTAACAAACAAAATGGGACGAGAGGAGAGCGGCTTTTTGAATACTTTAATTATGCTCCAACCGAATGGAAATTTAACATTTAACTCTATGTGGAGACTATTCGACTTCCCGTGTGGATAGTGTGTCATGGAGTGAGGATAGTCGAATTTTTCGTTGGGGGTAATCCTTTCGTCCCATTTTGTTTGCCAACTTTGTCTCCTTTGTAGCTATTGCGTATCTCGTCCAACGTGGATCCGAAAAGGTATGCAATATGGATTTTGTGCGATAAATCACAATTTGTTACGAATGCGAAACTCTTGAAATCACAAAAACGTTGAGGATTAAAATATATTTTCAATAGACAAAAAGAGACGAATGGAATAATTAACAAACAAAATGGGACCGAGGGAGCGCGGTGGTTTTGGAATGCTTTAATTTTACTCCAACTGAATGGAAATTTAACATTTAACTCTATGTGGAGACTATTCGACTTCCGTGCGGATAGTGTGTCTTGGAGTGAGGATAGTCGAATTTTTCGTTGAGGGTAATCCTTTCGTCCCATTTTGTTTGCCAACTTTGTCTCTTTTATTGCTATTGCGTATATCGTCCAACGCGGATCCGAAAAAGTATGCAATATGGATCTTGTGCGATAAATCACAATTTGTTCTATAATGCGAAGTTCTCGAAATCACAAAAACGTTGTGGATTAAAATATATTGTCAATAGACAAAAAGAGGTGAATGGAATAATTCACGACAAAATGGGACGGAGGGGAGAGCGACTAGTTTTGGAATGCTTTAATTATGCTCCAACTGAATGGAACTTTAACATTTAACTCTATGTGGAGACTGTTCGACTTCCCGTGAGGATAGTGTGTCTTGGAGTGAGGATGGTCGAATTTTTCGTTGCGGGTAATCCTTTCGTCCCATTTTGTTTGCCCACTTTGTCTCTTTTATAGCTATTGCGTATGTCATCCAACGTGGATCCCAAAAAGTATGCAATATGGATATTGTGCGATAGATCACAATTTGTTCTATAATGCGAAGTTCTCGAAATCACAAAAACGTTGTGGATTAAAAGATATTGTCAATAGACAAAAAAGAGACGAATGGAATAATTAACAAACAAAATGGGACCGAGGGAGCGCGGCTGGTTTTGGAATGCTTTAATTTTGCTCCAACTGAATGGAAATTTAACATTTAACTCTATGTGGAGACTATTCGACTTCCCGTGCGGATAGTGTGTCTTGGAGTGAGGATAGTAGAATTTTTCGTTGGGGGTAATTCTTTCGTCCCATTTTGTTTGCCAACTTTGTCTCTTTTATTGCTATTGCGTATATCGTCCAACGTGGATCCGAAAAAATATGCAATATGGATCTTGTGCGATAAATCACTATTTGTTCTATAATGCGAAGTTCTCGAAATCACAAAAACGTTGTGGATTAAAAGATATTGTCAATAGACAAAAAAGAGACGAATGGAGTAATTAACAAACAAAATGGAAACCGAGGGAGCGCGGCTAGTTTTGGAATGCTTTAATTATGCTCCAACTGAATGGAAATTTAACATTTAACTCTATGTGGAGACTATTCGACTTCCCGTGCGGATAGTGTGTCTCTGAGTGAGGATTTTCGAATTTTTCGTTGGGGGTAATCCTTTCGTCCCATTTTGTTTGCCAACTTTGTCTCTTTTATAGCTATTGCGTATATCATCCAACGTGGATCCCAAAATATATGCAACATGGATATTGTACGATAGATCACAATTTGTTCTATAATGTGAAGTTCTCGAAATCACAAAAACGTTGTGGATTAAAAGATATTGTCAATAGACAAAAAAGAGACGAATGGAGTAATTAACAAACAAAATGGGACAGAGGGAGCGCTAGTTTTGGAATACTTTAATTATGCTCCAACTGAATGGAAATTTAACATTTAACTCTATGTGGAGACTATTCGACTTCCCGTGCGGATAGTGTGTCTTGGAGTGAGGATAGTCGAATTTTTCGTTGGGGGTAATCCTTTCGTCCCATTTTGTTTGCCAACTTTGTCTCCTTTGTAGCTATTGCGTATATCGTCCAACGTGGATCCGAAAAAGTATGCAATATGGATTTTGTGCGATAAATCACAATTTGTTCTGTAATGCGAAACTCTTGAAATCACAAAAACGTTGTGGATTAAAATATATTTTCAATAGACAAAAAAGAGACGAATGGAATAATTTACAAACAAAATGGGACGGAGGGAGCGCAACTAGTTTTGGAATGCTTTAATTATGCTCCAACTGAATGGAACTTTAACATTTAACTCTATGTGGAGACTGTTCGACTTCCCGTGTGGATAGTGTGTCTTGGAGTGAGGATAGTCGAATTTTTCGTTGGGGGTAATCCTTTCGTCCCATTTTGTTTGCCAACTTTGTCTCTTTTATAGCTATTGCGTATATCATCCAACGCGGATCCCAAAATGTTTGCAACATGGATATTGTGCGATAGATCTCAATTTGTTCTATAATGCGAAGTTCTCGAAATCACAAAAACGTTGTGGATTAAAATATATTGTAAATAGACAAAAAAGAGACGAATGGAATAATTCACAAACAAAATGGGACGGAGGGAGCGCGACTAGTTTTGGAATGCTTTAATTATGCTCCAACTGAATGGAACTTTAACACTTAACTCTATGTGGAGACTGTTCTACTTCCCGTGAGGATAGTGTGTCTTGGAGTGAGGATAGTCGAATTTTTCGTTGGGGGTAATCCTTTCGTCCCATTTTGTTTGCCAACTTTGTCTCTTTTATTACTATTGTCTATATCGTCCAACGTGGATCCGAAAAAGTATGCAATATGGATCTTGTGCGATAAATCACAATTTGTTGTATAATGCGAAGTTCTCGAAATCACGAGATACGTTGTGGATTAAAAGATATTGTCAATAGACAAAAAGGGACGGATGAAAATAATTGAAAAAAAAAAATGGGGGACGGAAGGAGAGCGGTTGGTTTTGGAATGCTTTAATTGTGCTCCAACCGAATGGAACTTTAACATTTAACTTTTTGTGGAGACTGCTCGACTTCCCGTGAGGATAGTGTGTCTTGGAGTGAGGATAGTCGAATTTTTCGTTGGGGGTAATCCTTTCGTCCCATTTTGTGTGCCAACTTTGTCTCTTTTATAGCTATTGCGTATATCATCCAACGTGGATTCCAAAATGTATGCAACATGGATATTGTGCGATCGATCTCAATTTGTTCTCAGAATGCGAAACTCTAGAAATCACAAAAACATTGTGGATTAAAATATATTGTCAATAGACAAAAAAGAGACGAATGGAGTAATTAACAAACAAAATGGGACCGAGGAGCGTGGGGTGGTTTTGGAATGCTTTAATTATGCTCCAACTGAATGGAATTTTAACATTTAACTCTATGTGGAGACTATTCGACTTCCCGTGAGGATAGTGTGTCTTGGAATGAGGATAGTCGAATTTTTCGTTGGGGGTAATCCTTTCGTCCCATTTATTTTGCCAACTTTGTCTCTTTTATAGCTATTGCGTATAACATCCAACGTGGATCCCAAAAATAATGCAACATGGATCTTGTGCGATAGAACTCAATTTGATCTATAATGCGAAGTTCTCGAAATCACAAAATACGTTGTGTCTTAGAGTGAGGATAGTCGAATTTTTCATTGGGGGTAATCCTTTCGTCCCATTTTGTTTGCCAACTTTGTCTCTTTTATTGCTATTTCGTATATCGTCCAACATGGATCCGAAAAAGTATGCAATATGGATCTTGTGCGATAAATCACTATTTGTTCTATAATGCGAAGTTCTCGAAATCACAAAATACGTTGTGGATTAAAAGATATTGTCATTAGACAAAAAGAGACGAATGGAATAATTAACAAACAAAATGGGACCGAGGGAGCGGGCTTGTTTTGGAATGCTTTAATTATGCTCCAACCGAATGGAACTTTAACATTTAACTTTATGTGGAGACTGCTCGACTTCCCGTGAGGATAGTGTGTCTTGGAATGAGGATAGTCGAATTTTTCGTTGGGCGTAATCCTTTTGTCCCATTTTGTTTGCCAACTTTGTCTCTTTTATAGGTATTGCGTATATCATCGAACGTGGATCCCAAAAAGAATGCAACATGGATCTTGTGCGATAGATCTCAATTTGTTCTCAGTAATGCGAAACTCTTGAAATTACAAAAACGTTGTGGATTAAAATATATTGTGTAAAGACCCGTAGTTTTCCATGAAATTCTTTATATCTTTTACTCATTTTTTTTTTTTTAGTAATGTGAATGAGTGGATTAATGTTTTAAAATGTGTTTCTTTCTAAGTATTACATGTGTGTATATCTCGGTGTACCTTAGGGGTTAAGTAAATGGTACGAATACGTGTTTCAATGTTGTGTGGGTGTTTGGAGATGTTAAAATTGTGTTAGAAATGATCGGGGTTGGAATTGGTGAAGGTGGTAGAAATTTAGAAATTTTCGGTCTTGATACCTGGTATGGCTTTTTTGATACCTGGTATCCACTTCATTTTGAGTCATCGAAACTCTAGATACCGGTTTGGGTTTTTCTTGATACCGGTATCCGGCTTCATTTTGAGTCATCGAAACTCTAGATACTTGGCTTATTCTTGATACCTTTTAGCACACTTCTGCGAATTTTCACTCGTCACGGACTTCTATATAAGGGGTCCTTGGCTCATTTCTCCACTCTAAAACCACGAAACAAACCCTAAAATCATCTCTCTACCTTCTCTCTCCACCTCTACCCCAAACCTTGTGATTTTAACCTCAAAACTTCAAGATCTACACGTCGGATTCGTGATTCTCCCTTGGATTTCGGGTTTTGCACTCAAGGAGGTAAGAACACTTGATTTGGGTCTTGTTCTTTCTCCATTCACGTTTTCCCTCTCTCTCTTTCATTGTGAGTGTAACATCACTCTTGTAACTCATTTTTGACTTGATCTTGTCCCTTGAACGCGTAGTGGAGCTTCGGTAGAGGTCGTTCATGGAGTTTGGGGTTTTCTACACCTAGGGCTTCATTCATCTTCCATTTTGAGAAAATCCTTGAGGTAGGGGAACAATTTCTACTCTCTCTAGTTGTATGCTTGTGATTTATTGTACATATCTTGTTTTTGGCTTCAAATTCCTTGAATTTCATGTTTTCCCCAATTTGTGTGGGTTTTCCCACTTTAATTCTTTGATCTATGAAATTGTGTGTTGTTTGGTGAAATTGGGAGTGGAATTGACCTCCCTCCATGTTTAATTGTTGCCTAGCATTTCCAATTTGAGCCTAAACTATCTCATTTGTGATTGGGTTGAAATTCCACACCCTTGAGGTGAAAATCTGCACTGTTCACTGTTCATAGTTGCTGCCCCTTTTATTTCCAGCAGCTATTGCTATTTTTGGGGTGGGTTTTGGTCACCCTTTGATGTCCGTTTGGTCCCCGATCACTTATTCCTTCATATATTTGGCCTTTGGCATCTTCACCTATGTTTGACTCGAGAACTATGGTTTATAAACGAATATGTCATCTTACGTCACATGAAAGTTTGTTGGTTTTTAGAAGGTGTGTGTACGTGCATGTGGCAAGATTTGTCGAAAGAAATGTGTTGGTGAAATAGGCTTGGAAATTTAAAATGGTTTTGACTTTGAAATGAGGTTTTTAACAAAATGGTTTAAAAAGAACGAATTACATTATAGATACATTTATACATTTGGGAGATAGACTAAAACACGTGAATGTATTGAATGCTTATAGAACGACATAGTAAGAAAGGGATGTGCGCGTTGGTATACTAATGCCCGAAAATGTTTAAGTGAGTTGGTAAGCACATTGATTATAAATACTAGTGTGATGCCGTGTTGGGGAATATGATTGGCTCGAAGACACGTCTTTGATAGAAATGAGGGTACATTTAATCATTCAAGTGAGTGAATGCGTTTATGAACGGAAAAGACATCATGTGTTACATGGTGAATGGGTAGGTCTTGTGACAATGTGGTGTTTTGGTATTGAGAACGTGTGAAGATATCTTTTGTTTAAAACCTTCGGTATTCTACGGAATCAACGAAGTGTATGATGCCTCTACCTTCGGGTATTGAGAAGGAGTTGAGTTTCCGGTATTTGGGCACAAATCAACGGATCTTAATCTCGTTTTGAAAACTCTATTTTTTGTGAACTCGTCTTTGCTTCACCAAGGAAGGTCTTGAGCCTATATATTAGTATAGCATTGCGCCTTGGAAGCGTTGGTTATTATTATGACCCATGTATCGGGTGAGGCACGCGGGGCCTCTGAACCCGGCAGAGGCATGCGGGGCCTCTGAGAACCCAGCCCGAGGCACGCGGGCCTCTGAGAACCCGCGCAGAGGCATGCGGGGCCTGAGTAACCCGGCGAGAGGCGCGTGGGGCCTACGGGAACCCTAAGCAGAGGCACTCGGGGCCTACAAAACCGGCAGAGGCGCGCGGGCCTACGAGAACCCGGCGAGAGGCACGCGGAGCCTATGGAATCCGGCGGTGGGATTAAATCCCTAACACTAATTAAAATGATGGTTATTCTTCAATGAAAGAAATGATGATGAGATGTATGGGTTATATGAGAGGGAAATAGTCCCCGAATCTATATGAGGTATACCGAGCTTGTGATATCCGGAAAGGGTTAAACTCCTGTTGATATTATTATCCATATAACGGGTCATGGGGGAGAAACGGTGTACGGAGGTTATTATAGTGTAGTGCTCGTATGGCAAATCATGCGTGGCGACATTCCTCGGTATGTTAGATGATAGATGACTATTACTGTGATTGGATACTTAAATTGAGACAATGGTAGTATTAAGTGTAAGAATGATGTTGGAAAATGAGATGTCTTTAACTAAAAGGGTTTGGCTCCTATCACTATACACGCAATGAGCTAAGTTGATTTTTGTTAGATTCCTAAAGGGTTGTTTTTAGTGAAAGGCGTGGACACTTTGGTAAAATTTTGGATACATGCAATGACTTGGGTGATTTTGATAAAAACCAATGGATATAAAGGGTTGTTTGGACACTCGAATGACTTTTCTTGTTGGAACACTTAACGTAGTTTGGACACTTGGTGTTCTCTTGGGCCTTCGACATTTCTCATGTCCATCTTGACTTGTTTGGTTATCACTATACATATCTGTTCATTCACTCGGTCTAACTAAACCCCATATGCATGTATCACTTTTATACACCTAGCGCTTGTAGAATAGTTCTCCCTCTTGGGCTAGTTTAGCTCAACCTATCATTTTCGGTACACGCCGACGAGCGCGGTGTGGGATGCATTAGTGTGCGTGCATGGCATGGACTTTTGGGAAAGCACCAACGATTTCAAGCTACTTAACCCTTTTTGTTTATCTCTAGTATTTGAGAGGCTATGATGTAATCTATGAACTCATGTACTTTTGAATTTCAAATTTGTTGGAAACTCTGTGTATTGGTTATTGTATTACTTGGGACGGAGACTTCAAAATTTGGACTTTGAATTTGGAATATTTAATCGACTTGACTTTTCAAAGGCATTTGATCATGGGAATCTATTGAGAACTTGACTTTTAAATGGGGAAATGTTTGACTTTTGAATTGTCCAGCGTGGACTCACGAGATAATTTAGTTATAAAAATTGAGGGCGTGACAACTTGGTATCGAGCTCTAGGCTCGAAAACTTTGAGACCGTGGGGGACTTGGGAATCTCGGGGCTTAGCCTATTGCATTGTTTTCTCGAGAAAAATGGTTTTCACATGTATTGTGTGTGTGCATGAGTGGCATTCTTACATCTAGTTGACATTGCATTTGTGGCCACTACGTGTAAACGATGTTTCCTAGAATTCTATTTTTGACTAATTGTGCGCAACGGACACTAATTGATGCCGATTATAGGGTACTAAGCATTTACTGTTCATACACATTGCTTTTCTTGCAACTACGTAGTGTTGTTGATGTATGTTGAGGATATGGATAGGAAATTTTATGAGTAATGTGATCATCGTAAACGTGTGACCTGTAAAACGAGAGTTTGTGTTTCATGTCGATAAGGTGTTTCTAATTCTGTCTTTCCTATATTTTAGTACTACAATGACGTCAAATTGTGAGGTTGGGAGGAACGAGTATGAAGGTCGGGGTTGTGACAACGATTCATCAATGGGCAACGATGCGGGTCAACCGAATAAGGGTTCGCTTTGAAAATCGGGGTACTTTAGCGCGGGCGGTTGGGCAACGAATCGCCAAATATTGGTTCATCTTCGAGAGGTCTGGGAAGCCAAGGAAAGAAGAGAGATAGAGAGTTAATTCAGTCATCGCTAGGCCAATCAAATTTTAGGCCACTTCTCCTAGGATTTACTCTAAGTCTCTTCTAACGTGCCATAAGTGCGAGCAAGTAGGCCATCGTCGCTTTCGGTGTACACCTCCGAAATGGAATGCGGGAGCGGTAGAAGTTAAACAACCGGCCACGAGTACACCGGCGAGAGATCATGAGAGCCAAGGCGGGAAGAGGGCAAGGGAATCGTTTCAAACTTCACGGGGTCGATCAAATTTCGGCGCGCCAACTTCTTCCGAGTTCGAGGAAAATTCGTCTAGGTCGATCGATTACTAAGACTTGTTTTTGGTGTCGCCAACCAGTGCCACATTCGAACCAAATTGTCCACAACATAAAACTCTACCACCACCACAATCGTTCACACCGGGTGCTTGTTTTGGGTGTGGCGGACTTGGCCACGTCAAGAGATTTTGTCCGAATCATCACGCGCTCGATTTTTAACATAAATAATTGAACTCTTTCTCCGCATAGTATTACGAAATCCGCTTTACAAATGCATGAGATTAACTCTCATTATCAATTTCTTTACACAAAGCCAAGAACTACATCGGTTCCCATTTCCCAAGAGAAAATATACCCAAATGGCCAAATGTATCTAGGTTGTCACACCATTCCATGTAGTCAAATAAAGAAAAATTTAAATACAACTTTGATTTCCAAAGATGAGAATTGCTTTGAAGAAAAAAATACTTTCATGCTCTGCTTCATAATGTCGTACGTCACTCCCATCCCAATTTATATTACTAGATTGTTCTGAAAGACTAAAGCGGCAAGGGGTGAGCAAATCGCCCGGAAAGATCCCCTTTATACACATTCATAAGCATATAAACAAAATATGGCAAACATGATATCTAAAATAAAGTTGACATTAACAAATAAACCTCCAAATGAATCATTTCATGATAACAACTAACAAAGATTCACCACACATCACCCATGCACATCCAAATCTCCAAACTAATCATTTCATAATAACAACTAACAAGGATTCACCACACATCACCCATGCACATCCAAATCTCCAAACTAATCATTTCATAATAACAACTAACAAGGATTCACCACTCGTCACCCATGCACATCCAAACAATACAAACTTGACTAACTAACCATCAAACTTTCCCGAGGTTTTCGCATAAGATTTATAAATACGAAAAGGAACATAGTGAAAGAATAGCGTAATCAGGACCCACATCCTCAAATGAACTTAAAACACAACGCCTCAACGCCCCACTTATTCGATTAGTAAAAAAAATAACGTTTCGCACATCCACCGATTTTATCCACACGACGACGACTTAGGACTATCAAATCCTGTACATCCGCTGCTTTGTGTCACTAACCAATCATTCTCCACGTGTCTCCTTGAAAGACATTCAACCGGGTCCAACAACCCTCTCACAAAGCTATTATCATCATAAACAAGGTTCTCATTAACCACATAATAGTCTATCTCCTATGTTACCAACACTCAGTTGATCACCATTTCATTCACAAATTTTTACTCAAGCATAACTACTTATCTTCTTTCAAGTTTCATGAAACATGTCTATCGACTCAAGCCAATCTATAACCATCATGCAAATAAATTATCATAATACGGTATAAACCATGAGTCCAAAGACCCCACATACACTTGCAATTCACAAACAAGCCTAAGTATTTTTCCAAATAACCAAATGTCACATCATACTCAACAAAAGCCTCTCCGTATCCCACAAGTACCTACGTATACTACAAGTCCTCATGTTATCACTTTAACCTTATCGTACTCGATACATACTCAAGTATCCGCAAGTGTCCAACTCATCCATATCGTAATGTGTCTTGTTCATTTTAGTTTCCAACATAGTAAATTCCTCGCGACACGTCCATAGGACGGACCGAGTATCATTCCGGGCTACCTTTCGGTCTCGTATCACATGTTATAAGCTCACATTATCATATGTTTTAGAAATTCCTAGCAACTCACTTGTAAGTGGTCCTAGCACAGTTTCAGGCATTGAGCGTCCCTGTATCCGTCATTTCAAACATTTATTTCACTTCTTTGTATCCAATATCAACACACGTATCCATAACGTGTCCAAAATAGTATCTTTAATCTTTGTGTCCCAATTTAATTAATTTATCGTTCCCGCCCACGTCAAACTCACATAGGTAGGTTTATTTTCACATTTCAAGACCAAACAACACAAAAGCCCCAAATCTCTTTTGCAATCAAACTTTGTACCATTATCCAAAATTTGTCATTTCGTATATGGATACACACTCTTAAGTCAAGGTTATTATCTCTAAAACCATCATTTGGCACTCCTAGGTATTACATAGGTCTAGATATCAAAATAATGACCTCATTAGTTCAATCAAAAAATTCTACGAACTTAATCTATCAACCGCGCCACACCAAAATTCCAGACGGTTCACACACCCTTGTAAACCCTCCAAACTCAATCTATCCATCAAAACAATCTAATATTTGGTACAAGTCATAGCAACACATCAAGGTTCATTCCTGATTTTTATTGGATTTTTATACACAACAAAGCCAAGACCAATCTATGTCCAAACCCAGAAATTTTTGCACTGTAAGAATAAACTTTCAGCAGAACAGCCTCTTGTTCAAAAATCCGTTAAAAATCGCATACTCAGTCTTTTCAATGATTCCAACGCTAAAACATTGCTAACTTATCAAGGTATATGACCCATGAGGACCCATATCCAATAAACTAGTTAACCATTACAAAATTAACAAAAATATGCAGCTTTCATAATCTGCCTTGATTTTCAGATTTTCAGAACACAGTTTAGTCCGGAAATTTTATAAAAATAACGTCTTCATATTTTGCTCCAATTTTTTGTCACAATCTGTTACACTCATATATGTACATCATATAAAAATTTCAGAAAATTAGGAGATGATTTACTAGGTCTAATGCACTGAAAACCGAAGGCCACAAAACCCAGATCCAGTAGAACAGTGAAACAGAGCACAGCTTGGTGCACGATTTTTCTACACTTCGTTTCATGAGGTTTCGATCTGAAAATTTTACACAGCGTTTACAACTCATAGGGGAACATCCCATAAAATTTTCGTAAAATTTAAAGGTGTAGAACATTTTGTTAAAATTCGGCCATGTAGAGTACGAAATCAAACACATCAGTGACAGATTCATCCATAACACAAACGTGTCTATGAAGAGAAAAGAAACCCCTACCTCAATGGGTTTTGAGCAAAACCCAACAAACCCTAGCTCCCTCACTTGTGACCCACTGAAAATCAGCCCCTTTTCCAAGCTCCCTTGCGCGATTTAAGCTCTTAATCACCGGATTCTCGAAGGATTTGAAGTGGTTTGACAAGATTTTCAAGAGTTTGGGTTTAATTTAGACAGAAATGTAGAGAGAGAGAGAGAGAGCCGAACCATGGGGGAGGGAGAGGGGTTATTCACCTGATGAAGGAGGAGGAGAAAAAAATGACCTCTCTCTAACTTTTTCTATTTATACTGCCCAAACCCTAATCACACCACACACCCCTCAAGTTCCAACGTATTACAAACAAGTGCAAGACTCACCAATTTCTCCCATTAACCCTCACATCAACATATATACCCAGTGAAACTTTCTCCAAACTCCCTTAACTTGTTAAGTTATACCTAGGGTATTTTCGATTTTCGGACCAAATTTCGACGATCGAACCGATTAGATGTGTTTAAAGGTGTTTTCAAGGTCCAACGCGAAGATTTGGAAAAAAAAATACCGGAAGGGTTGATCGGGCGATTTTTCACAAAAACGCTAATATAACGTTTTTGTGAAAAACTGCTCGATCAACCCCTTCCGGTATTTTTTTTTGCCAAATCTTCGGCGTTGGACCTTGAAAACACCTTTTAAGCACATCTAACGGTTCGGATTTTGAAAAAAAAATTGGGAAGGTGGAGGTCCGTAACTTAAGAGGTGCGGGAGTTTGGAGGTGAAGTTTATTGTATATATATACACAGCTCCTCTTTTTGTTTCTTTCTTCTTTTTTTTTTTTTTTTTTTTTTTTTTTTTTAAATTTTCGGATCTTCACAGAATCGGAGAGGTAAGTGTCATTACAAACCCATAGTCAAAAGTGTAAATCAAATTAAGTTACATAATCATCTCATCAAAATAATAAATGCCAAGATGATGAAGTAACTCTTCCGTTTAGTTTTCAAAAGTGATGCATGCACACGCTTCACACAAGTCTGTCATGCTCCTCCGTCTTTGGGTACCCGAAATTGGTAGGTTGAGCTACACTAGCCCAAGAGAGAAAAGTCTAACAATTCTAAATGAAATGAAATGTATATGAATGATAGACAAGAAAGCATAAATCCTGGAACGAGTGTTAAGAAAGAGTTTGAATGGTCAAGGGACTCGAAAGTAACACATAGTTAACTAAATCCTACTTATTCTCGTCTCTCGTACCCAACCCGTATCCGACACGTACCCGACACGTCACATGTGTCCCACACATTTCCCATATTCATCTCATTCCATCCAAACATTTGCTTATTCTCCTGGCATGCCATATAGGCCCCATGTCACTCCGGGCATACATAAAGGCCCCGTGTCACTCCGGCATACCCTTTCGGGCCCCGTGTCACTCCGGGCATACCCTTTCGGGCCCCGTGTCACATGTTTCACATCCACGTTATCACTTATCAATTTACAAGTTTAACTTAGTGCCCAATACAACTCACGTGTCACAACATCCTTTCACAAGTGTCTCGGACTCTCCACTCAAACCCAAATGCAAGAAAAGTGTTAATTTATGGACTTAGTCCTCACTTTGAATCCTACAATGATCAAGCAACATGAATCCAACATTTTCTCAAACAATGTGATTAGAAAATGGGACCTCAAGGGTTTATCCCAATTACGAGTAAGCTCATCGATTCACCGCAAAATTAGGATAATGTAACACCCAAATGGAGAGGAAAATCATATATAAGCAAGGAAGTAGCACATTATGATTCAAATATGACTAGAACATGATTTTTCTAAAGAAATTCACAAGGCATAAGAAGATTGATCATGGAAGAGCTTATACACACTAAAACACTACATTTACACTTAGAAGAGTTAGAAATTTCCCTACCAAAATGGGTTTTGAGCAAAACCCTAGAGTACCCAAGTGATTTAAACTCCAAACTCCAAGAAAGACCGCTACCAAAGCTCCACTACGTTCAAGAGACAAGATCAAGCCAAAAACTAGTTACAAAGGTGAGGTTTCACTCACAATCAAAGGGGAGAGGGAAAACGTGAATGGAGAAAGAATAAGACCCAAATCAAGTGTTCTTACCTCCTTGAGTGCAAAACCCGAAATCCAAGGGAGAATCACGAATCAAATGTGTAGATCTTGAAGTTTTGAGGTGGATTGAGGTTTAAATCACTAAGTTTGATGTTGAGATGAAGAGAGAAGGTAGAGGGGTGATTTTAGGGCTTGGTTCGTGGTTTTGGAGTGAAGAAATGAGTTAATGGTCCTATTTATAGAGGGTGTGTCGGGCTCAAAAATCGCAGAAAAATGCAAATGGATACCGGTATCAAGAAAAAGCCATACCGGTATCTAGAGTTTCGATGACTCAAAACGAAATTGGATACCGATCAAGAAAAACCCCATACCGGTATCTAGAATTTCGATGGCTCAAAATGAAGCTAGATACCCGGTATCAAGAAAAACCCATACCGGTATCTAGACCGAAAATTTCTAAATTTCTACCACCTTCACCAATTCGAACCCCGATCATTACTAACACATTTTTAACATCTCCAAACACCCACACAACATTTAAATACGTACCGTGATATACACACCCATATAATACTTAGAAAGAAACAATTTCAAAACATTAATCCACTCATTCACATTACTTAAAAATGGTAAAAGATATAAAGAATTTCATGAAAATTCCAAGTCTTTACAAAAACGTTGGATTAAAATATATTGTCAATAGACAAAAAGAGACGAATGGAATAATTTACAAACAAAATGGGACGGAGAATCCTTTTTTGTTTTAATTATGCCAACTTTGTCTCTTTATATTTAACTTTGGTATTTTGTTAGTGCCATACTTTTCTAATCCTTTCATTTTGTTTGCCAACTTTGTCTCTTTTAAAATCCCAACGTCATCCCAAAATATGCAATATAGGTCTTATGCGATAGATCTCAATTTGTTCTTTAACAAGAAGTTCTCGAAATCACAAAATACCTTGTGGATTGAAAACATTGTCAATAGACAAAAATGTGACAAATGGAATAATTGACAAACAAAATGGGACGGAGGGAGTAAGGCTTGTTTTAGAATGCTTTAATTATAAACCAACTGAGTGGGACTTTAACATTTAAATTTCTGTGGAGACTGTTCGACATCTTGGAGTGTGGATAGTATGTCTTGGAGTGTGGATAGTCGAATTTTTCGTTGGGGGTAATCCTTTCGTCCCATTTTGTTTGCCAACTTTGTCTCTTTATATCTATTGCGTATATCATCCAACCGTAATCCCAAAAAGCATACAATATAGGTCTTATGCGATAGATCTCAATTTGTTCTTTAACAAGAAGTTCTCGAAATCACAAAATACCTTGTGGATTGAAAAACATTGTCAATAGACAAAAAAATGTGACAAATGGAATAATTGACAAACAAAATGGGACGGAGGGAGTAAGGCTTGTTTTAGAATGCTTTAATTATAAACCAACTGAGTGGGACTTTAACATTTAAATTTCTGTGGAGACTGTTCGACATCTTGGAGTGTGGATAGTATGTCTTGCAGTGTGGATAGTCGAATTTTTCGTTGGGGGTAATCCTTTCGTCCCATTTTGTTTGCCAACTTTGTCTCTTTATATCTATTGCGTATATCATCCAACCGTAATCCCAAAAAGCATGCAATATAGGTCTTATGCGATAGATCTCAATTTGTTCTTTAACAAGAAGTTCTCGAAATCACAAAATACCTTGTGGATTGAAAAACATTGTCAATAGACAAAAATGTGACAAATGGAATAATTGACAAACAAAATGGGACGGAGGGAGTAAGGCTTGTTTTAGAATGCTTTAATTATAAACCAACTGAGTGGGACTTTAACATTTAAATTTCTGTGGAGACTGTTCGACATCTTGGAGTGTGGATAGTATGTCTTGCAGTGTGGATAGTCGAATTTTTCGTTGGGGGTAATCCTTTCGTCCCATTTTGTTTGCCAACTTTGTCTCTTTATATCTATTGCGTATATCATCCAACCGTAATCCCAAAAAGCATACAATATAGGTCTTATGCGATAGATCTCAATTTGTTCTTTAACAAAAAGTTCTCGAAATCACAAAATACCTTGTGGATTGAAAAACATTGTCAATAAATGACAAAAAAAAAAATGACAAAAAAAAATAATTGACAAACAAAATGGGATTTTGTTTGCCAACTTTGGGGAAAGGCTTGTTTTAGAATGCTTTATTTATAAACCAACCGAGAATCCCAAAAGGACTTTAACATTTAACAAGAAGTTTCGAAATCACAAAATACCTTGTGGATTGTCAATGACAAAAATGTGACAAATGGAATAATTGACAAACAAAATGGGACGGAGTGTGGATAGTAATTATAAACCAAAGTGTGGGATAGTTTAAATTTCGTTTTTCGTCTTGGAGTGTAATAGTATGTCTTTGTGGATTTTTTTCGTTTAATCCAACTTTGTCCCATTTTGTTTGCCAACTTTGTCTCTTTATATCTATTGCGTATATCATCCAACCGTAATCCCAAAAAGCATGCAATATAGGTCTTATGCGATAGATCTCAATTTGTTCTTTAACAAGAAGTTCTCGAAATCACAAAATACCTTGTGGATTGAAAAACATTGTCAATAGACAAAAAAATGACAAATGGAATAATTGACAAACAAAATGGGACGGAGGGAGTAAGGGCTTGTTTTAGAATGCTTTAATTATAAACCAACCGAGTGGGACTTTAACATTTAAATTTACGTGGAGACTGCTTCGACATCTTGGTGTGGATGTATGTCTTGAGTGTGTGTGGATAGTCGAATTTTTCGTTGGGGGTAATCCTTTCGTCCCATTTTGTTTGCCAACTTTGTCTCTTTATATCTATTGCGTATATCATCCAACCGTAATCCCAAAAAGCATGCAATATAGGTCTTATGCGATAGATCTCAATTTGTTCTTTAACAAGTTCTTCTCGATCACAAAATACCTTGTGGATTGAAAAATTGTCAATAGACAAAAAAAATAATGACAAATGGAATAATTGACAAACAAAATGGGACGGAGGGAAGGCTTGTTTTAGAATGCTTTAATTATAAACCAACCGAGTGGGACTTTAACATTTAAATTTCTATGTGGAGACGACATCTTGGAGTGTGGATGTGTCTTGGAGTGTGGATAGTCGAATTTTTTTGTTGGGGTAATCCTTTCGTCCCATTTTGTTTGCCAACTTTGTCTCTTTATATCTATTGCGTATATCATCCAACCGTAATCCCAAAAAGCATACAATATAGGTCTTATATGCGAATCTCAATTTGTTCTTTAACAAGAAGTTCTCGAAATCACAAAATACCTTGTGGATTGAAAAACATTGTCAATAGACAAAAATGTGACAAATGGAATAATTGACAAACAAAATGGGACGGAGGGAGTAAGGCTTGTTTTAGAATGCTTTAATTATAAACCAACTGAGTGGGACTTTAACATTTAAATTTCTGTGAGACTGGAATTTCGACATCTTGGAGTGTGGATAGTATGTCTTGGAGTGGAGGATAGTCGAATTTTTCGTTGGGGGTAATCCTTTCGTCCCATTTTGTTTGCCAACTTTGTCTCTTTATATCTATTGCGTATATCATCCAACCGTAATCCCAAAAAGCATGCAATATAGGTCTTATGCGATAGATCTCAATTTGTTCTTTAACAAGAAGTTCTCGAAATCACAAAATACCTTGTGGATTGAAAAACATTGTCAATAGACAAAAATGTGACAAATGGAATAATTGACAAACAAAATGGGACGGAGGGAGTAAGGCTTGTTTTAGAATGCTTTAATTATAAACCAACCGAGTGGGACTTTAACATTTAAATTTATGTGGAGACCTTTCGACATCTTGGATGTGGATTGGAGTATGTCTTGTCTTGGTGTGGATAGTCGAATTTTTCGTTGGGGGTAATCCTTTCGTCCCATTTTGTTTGCCAACTCTCTTTATATCTATTCTATTATATATCATCCAACCGTATCCCAAAAAGCATGCAATATAGGTCTTATGCGATAGATCTCAATTTGTTCTTTAACAAGAAGTTCTCGAAATCACAAAATACCTTGTGGATTGAAAAACATTGTTGTCAATAGACAAAAATGTGACAAATGGAATAATTGACAAACAAAATGGGACGGAGGGAGTAAGGCTTTTTTTTAGAATGCTTTAATTATAAACCAACCGAGTGGGGGACTTTAACATTTAAATTTTTGTGGAGAGACTTGTTAGATCTTGGAGTGTGGATAGTATGTCTTGGAGTGTGGATAGTCGAAGTCGAATTTTTCGTTGGGGGTAATCCTTTCGTCCCATTTTGTTTGCCAACTTTGTCTCTTTATATCTATTGCGTATATCATCCAACCGTAATCCCAAAAAGCATGCAATATAGGTCTTATGCGATAGATCTCAATTTGTTCTTTAACAAGAAGTTCTCGAAATCACAAAATACCTTGTGGATTGAAAAACATTGTCAATAGACAAAAATGTGACAAATGGAATAATTGACAAACAAAATGGGACGGAGGGAGTAAGGCTTGTTTTAGAATGCTTTAATTATAAACCAACTGAGTGGGACTTTAACATTTAAATTTGTGTAGAGACTGTTCGACATCTTGGAGTGTGGATAGTATGTCTTGCAGTGTGGATAGTCGAATTTTTCGTTGGGGGTAATCCTTTCGTCCCATTTTGTTTGCCAACTTTGTCTCTTTATATCTATTGCGTATATCATCCAACCGTAATCCCAAAAGCATGCAATATAGGTCTTATGCGATAGATCTCAATTTGTTCTTAACAAGAAGTTCTCGAAATCAAAAAAAACATTGTTCTGGAATAATTGACAAAATCACAAAATACCTTGTGGATTGAAAAACATTGTCAATAGACAAAAATGTGACAAATGGAATAATTGAATAAACAAAATGGGACGGAGGGAGTAAGGCTTGTTTTAGAATGCTTTAATTATAAACCAACTGAGTGGGACTTTAACATTTAAATTTCTGTGGAGACTGTTCGACATCTTGGAGTGTGGATAGTATGTCTTGGAGTGTGGATAGTCGAATTTTTCGTTGGGGGTAATCCTTTCGTCCCATTTTGTTTGCCAACTTTGTCTCTTTATATCTATTGCGTATATCATCCAACCGTAATCCCAAAAAGCATACAATATAGGTCTTATGCGATAGATCTCAATTTGTTCTTTAACAAGAAGTTCTCGAAATCACAAAATACCTTGTGGATTGAAAAACATTGTCAATAGACAAAAATGTGACAAATGGAATAATTGACAAACAAAATGGGACGGAGGGAGTAAGCGCCAATTTTAGAATGCTTTTGCTTGTTTTAGAATGCTTTAATTATAAACTCAACCGAGTGGGACTTTAACATTTAAATTTCTATGGAGACTGAAATCGACATCTTGGAGTGTGGATAGTATGTCTTGGAGTGTGGATAGTCGAATTTTTTTTTGGGGGTAATCCTTTTTCGTAATCCCCATTTTGTTTGCCAACTTTGTCTCTTTATATCTATTGCGTATATCATCCAACCAATCCCCCAAAAAGCATACAATATAGGTCTTATGCGATAGATCTCAATTTGTTCTTTAACAAGAAGTTCTCGAAATCACAAAATACCTTGTGGATTGAAAAACATTGTCAATAGACAAAAATGTGACAAATGGAATAATTGACAAACAAAATGGGACGGAGGGAGTAAGGCTTGTTTTAGAATGCTTTAATTATAAACCAACCGAGTGGGACTTTAACATTTAAATTTAAATGGAGACTGTGACATCTTGGAGTGTGGATAGTATGTCTTGGAGTGTGGATAGTCGAATTTTTCGTTGGGTAATCCTTTCGTCCCATTTTGTTTGCCAACTTTGTCTCTTTATATCTATTGCGTATATCATCCAACCGTAATCCCAAAAAGCATACAATATAGGTCTTATGCGATAGATCTCAATTTGTTCTTTAACAAGAAGTTCTCGAAATCACAAAATACCTTGTGGATTGAAAAACATTGTCAATAGACAAAAATGTGACAAATGGAATAATTGACAAACAAAATGGGACAGGGAGTAAGGCTTGTTTTAGAATGCTTTAATTATAAACCAATGAATGGAACTTTAACATTTAAATTTTTGTGGAGATTCGACATCTTGGAGTGTGGATAGTATGTCTTTGTGGATTGAGTGTGGATAGTCGAATTTTTCGTTGGGGTAATCCTTTCGTCCCATTTTGTTTGCCAACTTTTTTTCTCTTTTTATTTGCCAACTTTGTCTCTTTATATCTATTGCGTATATCATCCAACCGTAATCCCAAAAAGCATACAATATAGGTCTTATGCGATAGATCTCAATTTTGTTCTTTAACAAGAAGTTCTCAAAATCACAAAATACCTTGTGGATTGAAAAACATTGTCAATAGACAAAAATGTGACAAATGGAATAATTGACAAAAAAAATGGGACGGAGGGAAAGGCTTGTTTTAGAATGCTTTAATTATAAACCAACCGAGTGGGACTTTAACATTTAAATTTATGTGGAGACTGTTCGACATCTTGGAGTGTGGATAGTATGTCTTGGAGTGTGGATAGGATAATTTTTTTGGGGGTAATCCTTTCGTCCCATTTTGTTTGCCAACTTTGTCTCTTTATATCTATTGCGTATATCATCCAACCGTAATCCCAAAAAGCATGCAATATAGGTCTTATGCGATAGATCTCAATTTGTTCTTTAACAAGAAGTTCTCAAATCACAAAATACCTTGTGGATTGAAAAAAAATTTGTCAATAGACAAAAAAAATGTGACAAATGGAATAATTGACAAACAAAATGGGAATAATTGACAAACAGGGAGGAGTTGGCTTGTTTAGAATGCTTTAATTATAATTAAACCAACCGAGTGGGACTTTAACATTTAAATTTAAGAGACATCTTGGAGTGTGGATAGTATGTCTTGGAGTGTGGATAGTCGAATTTTTCGTTGGGGTAATCCTTTCGTCCATTTTGTTTGCCAACTTTGTCTCTTTATATCTATTGCGTATATCATCCAATCCGTAATCCCAAAAAGCATACAATATAGGTCTTATGCGATAGATCTCAATTTGTTCTTTAACAAGAAGTTCTCGAAATCACAAAATACCTTGTGGATTGAAAAATTGTTGTCAATAGACAAAAATGTGACAAATGGAATAATTGACAAACAAAATGGGACGGAGGGAGTAAGGCTTGTTTTAGAATGCTTTAATTATAAACCAACCGAGTGGGACTTTAACATTTAAATTTTTTTGGAGACTGCTTTCGACATCTTGGAGTGTGGATAGTATGTCTTGGTGGATGGTCGAATTTTTCGTTTTCGTTGGGGGTAATCCTTTCGTCCCATTTTGTTTGCCAACTTTGTCTCTTTATATCTATTGCGTATATCATCCAACCGTAATCCCAAAAAGCATACAATATAGGTCTTTATGCGATAGATCTCAATTTGTTCTTTAACAAGAAGTTCTCAAATCACAAAATACCTTGTGGATTGAAAAACATTGTCAATAGACAAAAATGTGACAAATGGAATAATTGACAAACAAAATGGGACGGAGGGAGTAAGGCTTGTTTTAGAATGCTTTAATTATAAACCAACCGAGGGGACTTTTTTATTTAAATTTATGGAGACTGTTTCGACATCTTGGAGTGTGGATAGTATGTCTTGGAGTGTGGATAGTCGTCGAATTTTTCGTTGGGGGTATAATCCTTCTCGTCCCATTTTGTTTGCCAACTTTGTCTCTTTATATATCTATTGCGTATATCATCCAACCGTAATCCCAAAAAGCATACAATATAGGTCTTATGCGATAGATCTCAATTTGTTCTTTCTTTACAAGAAATCACAAAATACCTTGTGGATTGAAAAACATTGTCAATAGACAAAAATGACAAATGGAATAATTGACAAACAAAATGGGACGGAGGAGGCTTGTTTTTGTTTTAATGCTTTAATTATAAACCAACCGAGTGGGACTTTAACATTTAAATTTTTGTGGAGACTGTTCGACATCTTGGAGTGTGGATAGTATGTCTTGGAGTGTGGATAGTCGAATTTTTCGTTGGGGGTAATCCTTTCGTCCCATTTTGTTTGCCAACTTTGTCTCTTTATATCTATTGCGTATATCATCCAACCGTAATCCCAAAAAGCATACAATATAGGTCTTATGCGATAGATCTCAATTTGTTCTTTAAAAAGAAGTTCTCGAAATCACAAAATACCTTGTGGATTGAAAAACATTGTCAATAGACAAAAATGTGACAAATGGAATAATTGACAAACAAAATGGGACGGAGGAGGGAGTAAGGCTTGTTTTAGAATGTTTAATTATAAACTCCAACCGAGGGGACTTTAACATTTAAATTTATGTGGAGACTGTTCGACATCTTGGAGTGTGGATAGTATGTCTTGGAGTGTGGATAGTCGAATTTTTCGTTGGGGGTAATCCTTTCGTCCCATTTTGTTTGCCAACTTTGTCTCTTTATATATTGCGTATATCATCCAACCGTAATCCCAAAAAGCATACAATATATCTTTATGCGATAGATCTCAATTTGTTCTTTAACAAGAAGTTCTCAAATCACAAAATACCTTGTGGATTGAAAAACATTGTCAATAGACAAAAATGTGACAAATGGAATAATTGACAAACAAAATGGGAAAGTAAGTTGTTTTAGAATGCTTTAATTTTAAATGGGACTTTAATTATAAATTTCAACAAATGGAAAAACATTTAAATTTTTCAAAAATGGAACATTTTGGAGTGATTGCGGATAAAAATATGGTCTTATGCGATAGATCTCAATTTGTTCTTTAACAAGAAGTTCTCGAAATCAAAAATTTTGGATTGAAAAACATTGTTAGACAAAAATGTGACAAATGGAATAATTGACAAACAAAATGGGACTTATAAGGCTTGTTTTAGAATGCTTTAATTATAAACCAACTGAGTGGGACTTTAACATTTAAATTTCTGGAGACTGTTCGACATCTTGGAGTGTGGATAGTATGTCTTGGAGTGTGGATAGTCGAATTTTTCGTTGGGGGTAATCTTTCGTCCCATTTTGTTTGCCAACTTTGTCTCTATTCTATCATCCATCCAACCGTAATCCCAAAAAGTAATCCAAAAAGCATAGGTCTTATGCGATAGATCTCAATTTGTTCTTTAACAAGAAGTTCTCGAAATCACAAAATACCTTGTGGATTGAAAAACATTGTCAATAGACAAAAATGTGACAAATGGAATAATTGACAAACAAAATGGGACGGAGGGAGTAAGGCTTGTTTTAGAATGCTTTAATTATAAACTCAACCGAATGGGACTTTAACTTTAACATTTAAATTTAAATTTGAGACTGCTCGACATCTTGGAGTGTGGATAGTATGTCTTGGAGTGTGGATAGTCGAATTTTTTTCGTTGGGGTAATCCTTTTTCGTCCCATTTTGTTTGCCAACTTTGTCTCTTTTTGTTTGCCATCTATTGCTTTATATATATATATCATCCAACCGTAATCCCAAAAAGCATACAATATAGGTCTTATGCGATAGATCTCAATTTGTTCTTTAACAAAGTTCTCGAAATCACAAAATACCTTTGTGGATTGAAAAACATTGTCAATAGACAAAAATGTGACAAATGGAATAATTGACAAACAAAATGGGACGGAGGGAGTAAGGCTTGTTTTAGAATGCTTTAATTATAAACCAACCGAGTGGGACTTTAACATTTAAATTTCTGAGACTGTTCACATCTTGGAGTGTGGATAGTATGTCTTGGAGTGTGGATAGTCGAATTTTTCGTTGGGGGTAATCCTTTCGTCCCATTTTGTTTGCCAACTTTGTCTCTTTATATCTATTATTGCGTATATCATCCAACCGTAATCCCAAAAAGCATATGCAATATAGGTCTTATGCGATAGATCTCAATTTGTTCTTTAACAAGAAGTTCTCAAAATCACAAAATACCTTGTGGATTGAAAAACATTGTCAATAGACAAAAATGTGACAAATGGAATAATTGACAAACAAAATGGGACGGAGGGAGTAAGGCTTGTTTTAGAATGCTTTAATTATGTTAACATTTAAATTTCTCGTGGATTCTTGGAGTGTGGATAGTATGTCAATAGTCCGACCAACCAAGTGGGACTTTAACATTTAAATTTGTGGAGACTTCGACATCTTGGAGTGTGGATAGTGGATGTCTTGGAGTGTGGATAGTCGAATTTTTTGGGGGTATCCTTTCCCTTTCCATTTTGTTTGCCAACTTTGTCTCTTTTTATCTATTGCGTATATCATCCAACCAAATCCCAAAAAGCATACAATATAGGTCTTATGCGATAGATCTCAATTTGTTCTTTAACAAGAAGTTCTCGAAATCACAAAATACCTTGTGGATTGAAAAACATTGTCAATAGACAAAAATGTGACAAATGGAATAATTGACAAACAAAATGGGACGGAGGGAGTAAGGCTTGTTTTAGAATGCTTTAATTATAAACCAACCGAGTGGGACTTTAACATTTAAATTTTTTGGAGACTGTTCGACTTGGAGTGTGGATAGTATGTATGTCTTGTGAGTGTGGATAGTCGAATTTTTCGTTTTTAATCCTTTCGTCCCATTTTGTTTGCCACCCATTTTGTTTGCCAACTTTGTCTCTTTATATCTATTGCTATATATCATCCAACCGTAATCCCAAAAAGCATACAATATATAGGTCTTATGCGAGATCTCAATTTGTTCTTTAACAAGAAGTTCTCGAAATCACAAAATACCTTGTGGATTGAAAAACATTGTCAATAGACAAAAATGTGACAAATGGAATAATTGACAAACAAAATGGGACGGAGGGAGTAAGGCTTGTTTTAGAATGCTTTAATTATAAACCAACCGAGTGGGACTTTAACATTTAAATTTCTGGAGACTTTGTTCTCACATCTTGGAGTGTGGATAGTATGTCTTGGAGTGTGGATGGAGTCGTCGAATTTTTTTTTGGGGGTAAATCCTTTCGTCCCATTTTGTTTGCCAACTTTGTCTCTTTATATCTATTGCGTATATCATCCAACCGTAATCCCAAAAAGCATACAATATAGGTCTTATGCGATAGATCTCAATTTGTTCTTTAACAAGAAGTTCTCGAAATCACAAAATACCTTGTGGATTGAAAAACATTGTCAATAGACAAAAAATGTGACAAATGGAATAATTGACAAACAAAATGGGACGGAGGGAGTAAGGCTTGTTTTAGAATGCTTTAATTATAAACCAACTGAGTGGGACTTTAACATTTAAATTTTTGTGGAGACTGTTCGACATCTTGGAGTGTGGATAGTATGTCTTGTAGTGTGGATAGTCGAATTTTTCGTTGGGGGTAATCCTTTCGTCCCATTTTGTTTGCCAACTTTGTCTCTTTATATCTATTGCGTATCTATATCATCCATCATCCAACCGTAATCCCAAAAAGCATACAATATAGGTCTTATGCGATAGATCTCAATTTGTTCTTTAACAAGAAGTTCTCGAAATCACAAAATACCTTGTGGATTGAAAAACATTGTCAATAGACAAAAATGTGACAAATGGAATAATTGACAAACAAAATGGGACGGAGGGAGTAAGGCTTGTTTTAGAATGCTTTAATTATAAACCAACTGAGTGGGACTTTAACATTTAAATTTTTGTGGAGACTGTTCGACATCTTGGAGTGTGGATAGTATGTCTTGCAGTGTGGATAGTCGAATTTTTCGTTGGGGGTAATCCTTTCGTCCCATTTTGTTTGCCAACTTTGTCTCTTTATATCTATTGCGTATATCATCCAACCGTAATCCCAAAAAGCATGCAATATAGGTCTTATGCGATAGATCTCAATTTGTTCTTTAACAAAAAGTTCTCGAAATCACAAAATACCTTGTGGATTGAAAAATTGTTGTCAAAACAAAAACAAAATGACAAAATGGAAATAATTGAAAAACAAAAATGGGATAATTGACAAACAAAATGGGTAAGGGCTTGTTTTAGAATGCTTTAATTATAAACAAACGAGTGGGACTTTAACATTTAAATTTAAATTGTGAGACTGTTTTCATCTTGGAGTGTGGATAGTATGTCTTGGAGTGTGGATAGTCGAATTTTTCGTTGGGGGTAATCCTTTCGTCCCATTTTGTTTGCCAACTTTGTCTCTTTATATCTATTGCGTATATCATCCAACATCCAACCGTCCCAAAAAGCATACAATATAGGTCTTATGCGATAGATCTCAATTTGTTCTTTAACAAGAAGTTCTCGAAATCACAAAATACCTTGTGGATTGAAAAACATTGTCAATAGACAAAAATGTGACAAATGGAATAATTGACAAACAAAATGGGACGGAGGGAGTAAGGCTTGTTTTAGAATGCTTTAATTATAAACCAACTGAGTGGGACTTTAACATTTAAATTTTTGTGGAGACTGTTCGACATCTTGGAGTGTGGATAGTATGTCTTGCAGTGTGGATAGTCGAATTTTTCGTTGGGGGTAATCCTTTCGTCCCATTTTGTTTGCCAACTTTGTCTCTTTATATCTATTGCGTATATCATCCAACCGTAATCCCAAAAAGCATACAATATAGGTCTTATGCGATAGATCTCAATTTGTTCTTTAACAAGAAGTTCTCGAAATCACAAAATACCTTGTGGATTGAAAAACATTGTCAATAGACAAAAATGTGACAAATGGAATAATTGACAAACAAAATGGGACGGAGGGAGTAAGGCTTGTTTTAGAATGCTTTAATTATAAACCAACCGAGGGACTTTAACATTTAAATTTCTGTGGAGACTGTTCTTGACATCTTGGAGGATGGTAGTGTCTTGGAGTGTGGATAGTCGAATTTTTCGTTGGGGGTAATCCTTTCGTCCCATTTTGTTTGCCAACTTTGTCTCTTTATATCTATTGCGTATATCATCCAACCGTAATCCCAAAAAGCATGCAATATAGGTCTTATGCGATAGATCTCAATTTGTTCTTTAACAAGAAGTTCTCAAAATCACAAAATACCTTGTGGATTGAAAAACATTGTCAATAGACAAAAATGTGACAAATGGAATAATTGACAAACAAAATGGGACGGAGGGAGTAAGGCTTGTTTTAGAATGCTTTAATTATAAACCAACCGAGGGACTTTTTAACATTTAAATTTGTGGAGACTGCTCGACATCTTGGAGTGTGGATAGTATGTCTTTGGAGTGGATAGTCGAATTTCGTTGGGGTAAATCCTTTCGTCCCATTTTGTTTGCCAACTTTGTCTCTTTATATCTATTGCGTATATCATCCAACCGTAATCCCAAAAAGCATACAATATAGGTCTTATGCGATAGATCTCAATTTGTTCTTTAACAAGAAGTTCTCGAAATCACAAAATACCTTGTGGATTGAAAAACATTGTCAATAGACAAAAATGTGACAAATGGAATAATTGACAAACAAAATGGGACGGAGGGAGTAAGGCTTGTTTTAGAATGCTTTAATTATAAACCAACCGAGTGGGACTTTAACATTTAAATTTATTGAGACTTTATTTACATCTTGGAGTGTGGATAGTATGTCTTGGAGTGTGGATAGTCGAATTTTTTTTTGGGGGTAATCCTTTCGTCCCATTTTGTTTGCCAACTTTGTCTCTTTATATCTATTGCGTATATCATCCAACCGTAAAAAAAGCATAAATAGGTAATCCCAAAAAGCTTATCTTATGCGATAGATCTCAATTTGTTCTTTAACAAGAAGTTCTCGAAATCACAAAATACCTTGTGGATTGAAAAACATTGTCAATAGACAAAAATGACAAATGGAATAATTGACAAACAAAATGGGACGGAGGGAGTAAGGCTTGTTTTAGAATGCTTTAATTATAAACCAACCGAGTGGGACTTTAACATTTAAATTTCGTGGAGACTGACATTTGACATCTTGGAGTGTGGATAGTATGTCTTGGAGTGTGGATAGTCGAATTTTTTTTCGTTGGGGTAATCCTTTTCGTCCCATTTTGTTTGCCAACTTTGTCTCTTTTTATCTATTGCGTATATCATCCAACCGTCCCAAAAAGCATAAAAATATAATCTTATGCGATAGATCTCAATTTGTTCTTTAACAAGAAGTTCTCAAAATCACAAAATACCTTGTGGATTGAAAAATTGTCAATTGTCAAAAAATGAAAAAAAAATGACAATAAATAACAAAAAAAAATGGGAATAAAAAATGTAAGAAAATAATTGACAAAAAAAAATGGGAGGGGAGGGAGTAAGGCTTTTTTTTAGAATGCTTTAATTATAAACCAACCGAGTGGGACTTTAACATTTAAATTTCTATGTGAGACTCTTCGACATCTTGGAGTGTGGATAGTATGTCTTGCAGTGTGGATAGTCGAATTTTTCGTTGGGGGTAATCCTTTCGTCCCATTTTGTTTGCCAACTTTGTCTCTTTATATCTATTGCGTATATCATCCAACCGTAATCCCAAAAAGCATACAATATAGGTCTTATGCGATAGATCTCAATTTGTTCTTTAACAAGAAGTTCTCGAAATCACAAAATACCTTGTGGATTGAAAAACATTGTCAATAGACAAAAATGTGACAAATGGAATAATTGACAAACAAAATGGGACGGAGGGAGTAAGGCTTGTTTTAGAATGCTTTAATTATAAACCAACTGAGTGGGACTTTAACATTTAAATTTCTCATGGAGACTGTTCGACATCTTGGAGTGTCTTGGATGTCTTGGAGTGTGGATAGTCGAATTTTTCGTGGGGGTAATCCTTTCGTCCCATTTTGTTTGCCAACTTTGTCTCTTTATATCTATTGCGTATATCATCCAACCGTAATCCCAAAAAGCATGCAATATAGGTCTTATGCGATAGATCTCAATTTGTTCTTTAACAAGAAGTTCTCGAAATCACAAAATACCTTGTGGATTGAAAAACATTGTCAATAGACAAAAATGTGACAAATGGAATAATTGACAAACAAAATGGGACGGAGGGAGTAAGGCTTGTTTTAGAATGCTTTAATTATAAACCAACTGAGTGGGACTTTAACATTTAAATTTATGTGGAGACTGTTCGACATCTTGGAGTGTGGATAGTATGTCTTGCAGTGTGGATAGTCGAATTTTTTCGGGGTAATCCTTTTCGTCCCATTTTGTTTGCCAACTTTGTCTCTTTATATCTATTGCGTATATCATCCAACCGTAATCCCAAAAAGCATGCAATATAGGTCTTATGCGATAGATCTCAATTTGTTCTTTAACAAGAAAGTTCTCGAAATCACAAAATACCTTGTGGATTGAAAAACATTGTCAATAGACAAAAATGTGACAAATGGAATAATTGACAAACAAAATGGGACGGAGGGAGTAAGGCTTGTTTTAGAATGCTTTAATTATAAACCAACTGAGTGGGACTTTAACATTTAAATTTCTGTGGAGACTGTTCGACATCTTGGAGTGTGGATAGTATGTCTTGGAGTGTGGATAGTCGAATTTTTCGTTGGGGGTAATCCTTTCGTCCCATTTTGTTTGCCAACTTTGTCTCTTTATATCTATTGCGTATATCATCCAACCGTAATCCCAAAAAGCATGCAATATAGGTCTTATGCGATAGATCTCAATTTGTTCTTTAACAAGAAGTTCTCGAAATCACAAAATACCTTGTGGATTGAAAAACATTGTCAATAGACAAAAATGTGACAAATGGAATAATTGACAAACAAAATGGGACGGAGGGAGTAAGGCTTGTTTTAGAATGCTTTAATTATAAACCAACTGAGTGGGACTTTAACATTTAAATTTCTGTGGAGACTGTTCGACATCTTGGAGTGTGGATAGTATGTCTTGGAGTGTGGATAGTCGAATTTTTCGTTGGGGTAATCCTTTCGTCCCATTTTGTTTGCCAACTTTGTCTCTTTATATCTATTGCGTATATCATCCAACCGTAATCCCAAAAAGCATGCAATATAGGTCTTATGCGATAGATCTCAATTTGTTCTTTAACAAGAAGTTCTCGAAATCACAAAATACCTTGTGGATTGAAAAACATTGTCAATAGACAAAAATGTGACAAATGGAATAATTGACAAACAAAATGGGACGGAGGAGTAAGGCTTGTTTTAGAATGCTTTAATTATAAACCAACTGAAGTGGGACTTTAACATTTAAATTTACGTGTGGAGACTGTTCGACATCTTGGAGTGTGGATAGTATGTCTTGGTGTGGATAGTCGAATTTTTCGTTGGGGGTAATCCTTTCGTCCCATTTTGTTTGCCAACTTTGTCTCTTTATATCTATTGCGTATATCATCCAACCGTAATCCCAAAAAGCATACAATATAGGTCTTATGCGATAGATCTCAATTTGTTCTTTAACAAGAAGTTCTCGAAATCACAAAATACCTTGTGGATTGAAAAACATTGTCAATAGACAAAAATGTGACAAATGGAATAATTGACAAACAAAATGGGACGGAGGGAGTAAGGCTTGTTTTAGAATGCTTTAATTATAAACCAACTGAGTGGGACTTTAACATTTAAATTTCTGTGGAGACTGTTCGACATCTTGGAGTGTGGATAGTATGTCTTGGAGTGTGGATAGTCGAATTTTTCGTTGGGGTAATCCTTTCGTCCCATTTTGTTTGCCAACTTTGTCTCTTTATATCTATTGCGTATATCATCCAACCGTAATCCCAAAAAGCATACAATATAGGTCTTATGCGATAGATCTCAATTTGTTCTTTAACAAGAAGTTCTCGAAATCACAAAATACCTTGTGGATTGAAAAACATTGTCAATAGACAAAAATGTGACAAATGGAATAATTGACAAACAAAATGGGACGGAGGGAGTAAGGCTTGTTTTAGAATGCTTTAATTATAAACCAACTGAGTGGGACTTTAACATTTAAATTTCTGTGGAGACTGTTCGACATCTTGGAGTGTGGATAGTATGTCTTGGAGTGTGGATAGTCGAATTTTTCGTTGGGGTAATCCTTTCGTCCCATTTTGTTTGCCAACTTTGTCTCTTTATATCTATTGCGTATATCATCCAACCGTAATCCCAAAAAGCATGCAATATAGGTCTTATGCGATAGATCTCAATTTGTTCTTTAACAAGAAGTTCTCGAAATCACAAAATACCTTGTGGATTGAAAAACATTGTCAATAGACAAAAATGTGACAAATGGAATAATTGACAAACAAAATGGGACGGAGGGAGTAAGGCTTGTTTTAGAATGCTTTAATTATAAACCAACTGAGTGGGACTTTAACATTTAAATTTACTGAGACTGTTCGACATCTTGGAGTGTGGATAGTATGTCTTGGAGTGTGGATAGTCGAATTTTTCGTTGGGGTAATCCTTTCGTCCCATTTTGTTTGCCAACTTTGTCTCTTTATATCTATTGCGTATATCATCCAACCGTAATCCCAAAAAGCATACAATATAGGTCTTATGCGATAGATCTCAATTTGTTCTTTAACAAGAAGTTCTCGAAATCACAAAATACCTTGTGGATTGAAAAACATTGTCAATAGACAAAAATGTGACAAATGGAATAATTGACAAACAAAATGGGACGGAGGGAGTAAGGCTTGTTTTAGAATGCTTTAATTATACTCCAACTGAGTGGGACTTTAACATTTAAATTTCTGTGGATACTGTTCGACATCTTGGAGTGTGGATAGTATGTCTTGGAGTGTGTGGATAGTCGAATTTTTCGTTGGGGGTAATCCATTCGTCCCATTTTGTTTGCCAACTTTGTCTCTTTATATCTATTGCGTATATCATCCAACCGTAATCCCAAAAAGCATACAATATAGGTCTTATGCGATAGATCTCAATTTGTTCTTTAACAAGAAGTTCTCGAAATCACAAAATACCTTGTGGATTGAAAAACATTGTCAATAGACAAAAATGTGACAAATGGAATAATTGACAAACAAAATGGGACGGAGGGAGTAAGGCTTGTTTTAGAATGCTTTAATTATAAACCAACTGAGTGGGACTTTAACATTTAAATTTCTGTGGAGACTGTTCGACATCTTGGAGTGTGGATAGTATGTCTTGCAGTGTGGATAGTCGAATTTTTCGTTGGGGGTAATCCTTTCGTCCCATTTTGTTTGCCAACTTTGTCTCTTTATATCTATTGCGTATATCATCCAACCGTAATCCCAAAAAGCATACAATATAGGTCTTATGCGATAGATCTCAATTTGTTCTTTAACAAGAAGTTCTCGAAATCACAAAATACCTTGTGGATTGAAAAACATTGTCAATAGACAAAAATGTGACAAATGGAATAATTGACAAACAAAATGGGACGGAGGGAGTAAGGCTTGTTTTAGAATGCTTTAATTATAAACCAACTGAGTGGGACTTTAACATTTAAATTTCTGTGGATACTGTTCGACATCTTGGAGTGTGGATAGTATGTCTTGGAGTGTGGATAGTCGAATTTTTCGTTGGGGGTAATCCTTTCGTCCCATTTTGTTTGCCAACTTTGTCTCTTTATATCTATTGCGTATATCATCCAACCGTAATCCCAAAAAGCATACACAATATAGGTCTTATGCGATAGATCTCAATTTGTTCTTTAACAAGAAGTTCTCGAAATCACAAAATACCTTGTGGATTGAAAAACATTGTCAATAGACAAAAATGTGACAAATGGAATAATTGACAAACAAAATGGGACGGAGGGAGTAAGGCTTGTTTTAGAATGCTTTAATTATAAACCAACTGAGTGGGACTTTAACATTTAAATTTCTGTGGAGACTGTTCGACATCTTGGAGTGTGGATAGTATGTCTTGGAGTGTGGATAGTCGAATTTTTCGTTGGGGGTAATCCTTTCGTCCCATTTTGTTTGCCAACTTTGTCTCTTTATATCTATTGCGTATATCATCCAACCGTAATCCCAAAAAGCATGCAATATAGGTCTTATGCGATAGATCTCAATTTGTTCTTTAACAAGAAGTTCTCGAAATCACAAAATACCTTGTGGATTGAAAAACATTGTCAATACAAAAATGTGACAAATGGAATAATTGACAAACAAAATGGGACGGAGGGAGTAAGGCTTGTTTTAGAATGCTTTAATTATAAACCAACTGAGTGGGACTTTAACATTTAAATTTCTGTGGAGACTGTTCGACATCTTGGAGTGTGGATAGTATGTCTTGCAGTGTGGATAGTCGAATTTTTCGTTGGGGGTAATCCTTTCGTCCCATTTTGTTTGCCAACTTTGTCTCTTTATATCTATTGCGTATATCATCCAACCGTAATCCCAAAAAGCATACAATATAGGTCTTATGCGATAGATCTCAATTTGTTCTTTAACAAGAAGTTCTCGAAATCACAAAATACCTTGTGGATTGAAAAACATTGTCAATAGACAAAAATGTGACAAATGGAATAATTGACAAACAAAATGGGACGGAGGGAGTAAGGCTTGTTTTAGAATGCTTTAATTATACTCCAACTGAGTGGGACTTTAACATTTAAATTTCTGTGGAGACTGTTCGACATCTTGGAGTGTGGATAGTATGTCTTGGAGTGTGTGGATAGTCGAATTTTTCGTTGGGGGTAATCCTTTCGTCCCATTTTGTTTGCCAACTTTGTCTCTTTATATCTATTGCGTATATCATCCAACCGTAATCCCAAAAAGCATGCAATATAGGTCTTATGCGATAGATCTCAATTTGTTCTTTAACAAGAAGTTCTCGAAATCACAAAATACCTTGTGGATTGAAAAACATTGTCAATAGACAAAAATGTGACAAATGGAATAATTGACAAACAAAATGGGACGGAGGGAGTAAGGCTTGTTTTAGAATGCTTTAATTATAAACCAACTGAGTGGGACTTTAACATTTAAATTTCTGTGGAGACTGTTCGACATCTTGGAGTGTGGATAGTATGTCTTGCAGTGTGGATAGTCGAATTTTTCGTTGGGGTAATCCTTTCGTCCCATTTTGTTTGCCAACTTTGTCTCTTTATATCTATTGCGTATATCATCCAACCGTAATCCCAAAAAGCATACAATATAGGTCTTATGCGATAGATCTCAATTTGTTCTTTAACAAGAAGTTCTCGAAATCACAAAATACCTTGTGGATTGAAAAACATTGTCAATAGACAAAAATGTGACAAATGGAATAATTGACAAACAAAATGGGACGGAGGGAGTAAGGCTTGTTTTAGAATGCTTTAATTATACTCCAACTGAGTGGGACTTTAACATTTAAATTTCTATGGATACTGTTCGACATCTTGGAGTGTGGATAGTATGTCTTGGAGTGTGGATAGTCGAATTTTTCGTTGGGGGTAATCCTTTCGTCCCATTTTGTTTGCCAACTTTGTCTCTTTATATCTATTGCGTATATCATCCAACCGTAATCCCAAAAAGCATACAATATAGGTCTTATGCGATAGATCTCAATTTGTTCTTTAACAAGAAGTTCTCGAAATCACAAAATACCTTGTGGATTGAAAAACATTGTCAATAGACAAAAATGTGACAAATGGAATAATTGACAAACAAAATGGGACGGAGGGAGTAAGGCTTGTTTTAGAATGCTTTAATTATAAACCAACTGAGTGGGACTTTAACATTTAAATTTCTGTGGAGACTGTTCGACATCTTGGAGTGTGGATAGTATGTCTTGGAGTGTGGATAGTCGAATTTTTCGTTGGGGTAATCCTTTCGTCCCATTTTGTTTGCCAACTTTGTCTCTTTATATCTATTGCGTATATCATCCAACCGTAATCCCAAAAAGCATGCAATATAGGTCTTATGCGATAGATCTCAATTTGTTCTTTAACAAGAAGTTCTCGAAATCACAAAATACCTTGTGGATTGAAAAACATTGTCAATAGACAAAAAATGTGACAAATGGAATAATTGACAAACAAAATGGGACGGAGGGAGTAAGGCTTGTTTTAGAATGCTTTAATTATAAACCAACTGAGTGGGACTTTAACATTTAAATTTCTGTGGAGACTGTTCGACATCTTGGAGTGTGGATAGTATGTCTTGGAGTGTGTGGATAGTCGAATTTTTCGTTGGGGGTAATCCTTTCGTCCCATTTTGTTTGCCAACTTTGTCTCTTTATATCTATTGCGTATATCATCCAACCGTAATCCCAAAAAGCATACAATATAGGTCTTATGCGATAGATCTCAATTTGTTCTTTAACAAGAAGTTCTCGAAATCACAAAATACCTTGTGGATTGAAAAACATTGTCAATAGACAAAAATGTGACAAATGGAATAATTGACAAACAAAATGGGACGGAGGGAGTAAGGCTTGTTTTAGAATGCTTTAATTATACTCCAACTGAGTGGGACTTTAACATTTAAATTTCTGTGGATACTGTTCGACATCTTGGAGTGTGGATAGTATGTCTTGGAGTGTGGATAGTCGAATTTTTCGTTGGGGTAATCCTTTCGTCCCATTTTGTTTGCCAACTTTGTCTCTTTATATCTATTGCGTATATCATCCAACCGTAATCCCAAAAAGCATGCAATATAGGTCTTATGCGATAGATCTCAATTTGTTCTTTAACAAGAAGTTCTCGAAATCACAAAATACCTTGTGGATTGAAAAACATTGTCAATAGACAAAAATGTGACAAATGGAATAATTGACAAACAAAATGGGACGGAGGGAGTAAGGCTTGTTTTAGAATGCTTTAATTATAAACCAACTGAGTGGGACTTTAACATTTAAATTTCTGTGGAGACTGTTCGACATCTTGGAGTGTGGATAGTATGTCTTGCAGTGTGGATAGTCGAATTTTTCGTTGGGGGTAATCCTTTCGTCCCATTTTGTTTGCCAACTTTGTCTCTTTATATCTATTGCGTATATCATCCAACCGTAATCCCAAAAAGCATACAATATAGGTCTTATGCGATAGATCTCAATTTGTTCTTTAACAAGAAGTTCTCGAAATCACAAAATACCTTGTGGATTGAAAAACATTGTCAATAGACAAAAATGTGACAAATGGAATAATTGACAAACAAAATGGGACGGAGGGAGTAAGGCTTGTTTTAGAATGCTTTAATTATACTCCAACTGAGTGGGACTTTAACATTTAAATTTCTGTGGATACTGTTCGACATCTTGGAGTGTGGATAGTATGTCTTGGAGTGTGGATAGTCGAATTTTTCGTTGTGGGTAATCCTTTCGTCCCATTTTGTTTGCCAACTTTGTCTCTTTATATCTATTGCGTATATCATCCAACCGTAATCCCAAAAAGCATGCAATATAGGTCTTATGCGATAGATCTCAATTTGTTCTTTAACAAGAAGTTCTCGAAATCACAAAATACCTTGTGGATTGAAAAACATTGTCAATAGACAAAAAAATGTGACAAATGGAATAATTGACAAACAAAATGGGACGGAGGGAGTAAGGCTTTAGAATGTTTTA
>JADGMU010000227.1:0-24476 GCA_016920895.1 Vaccinium myrtillus | reverse complement strand
TGCAAGTCTAATGGTAACACAAGTTATCATGGCGTACAGGTCAGGAAAGTTGGGAAGATGCCTCAAGAACTATGCAAATCATAGATAACCAAAGGGTAAACACCCGTCTTGAGATTCGCTCAATACCTAACAGATAGTTGGTGGGGTAAAGCCTAACAAGTCAACAAGAGGTAGAGAAGGATGAAAGTCCTATACTCGACATTGGAAATGAGAAAGTCCAAAGCATCACTCGATGCGCAGCAGTGAAGAATATTGGTCAATGCACAAACGTGTGAACCAGTCACCTAGATTCTAGTAATAGATGTCGTACTTATGAATAATGATCAAAGTACTATAAGTCCTGTCCAAACTCTGTGCCAGCAGACGCGGTAAGACAGAAAGGGCGACCCATTGGAGTTTTAAATTGGTGTAAAGGATACGTAGCCGGCCGTAAAAATGGCTAGAGTCAAATAGAAGTAATTACAATACCTAGAGTAGGGCTGATATCTTATGATACTAGGGGGAGTGCTAAAGGCGAAGGCATATTACTAGGTAATGACTGACGGTGAGGTATGAAGGCTAAGGTAGCGATAGGGATTAGATACCCCAGTAGTCTTAGCTGTCAACGATGCAGATTAAGGATTAGTTAAAGAATAGCTAGTCCTAATGCTAACGCGTTAAATCTGCCACCTGTAGAGTATAGTCGCATGGCTGAAATACAAATAATTAGACTGTTCGTAAGCAAACGGAGTGGAGCATGTTATTTAATACGATAACCCGCGTAAAATCTTACCACATCTTGCATACCTCAATTACCTCAAATGGTAGAGTGTACAGGTGCTGCATGGCTGTCGCCAGTTAGTGCTCGTGAGGCCTATGGTTAATTCCGTTGAACTAACGCAATCCTTGCTATGAGTTGATACCTCGTAGTTTCGCTCTGATAAAGAGCGATTTTAGAAGGACTATGACAAGCCCTCATGGCCCTTATGGTGTGGGCTATAGACGTGCTACAAGAATGTTGACAAAATGATGCAATCTCGAGAGAAGGAGCTAAACACAAAATGACATTAATGTACGGATTGTATTCTGGAACTCGAATACATGAAGCAGGAATTCCGAGTAATCGTGCATCACCACGGCACGGTGAAACTAAATCTTACGGAGGTACTAACCGCTCGTCACGGGCTGAGAGATCGAACGCTATGAAGTTGCGATTAGATGACAAACCTACAAGTATTCAAGTAATCACCCATAGGGTAATGGTAGTCTGTTTAATCGTTTCGAGTGGTCAAGATTGATTGGTCTGAAGTCGAAACAAGGTAGCTTTTGGGGAACCAGATGCTGATTAATAACAAATATACAAATCCCCGCACGACAAACGTCGAACATCTCTATTTAGAGACACACATACGCATACAATATTTTTATACTTATGATCCAAAACATCTTTGTAAACTCACCACTAGAACAATTTGAAGTATCACCATTTATTAGCATTACTGCTCCTATTCTTGGTAACTTCAACCTGTCTCTAACTAACCTTGGGTTCTACGCAATCATCACTACATTCCTAGTACTAGGTCTGCACATCATTGCTAACAACTCACACGCACTTATCCCTAGCAAATGGAGTGTAGCACTAGAAAGTGCATACGCATCTGTACACGGAATTGTACGAGACCAAATCGGTCCTACAAACGAAATCTACACACCTTTCATTTACAGTCTATTCTTCTTTATCATCTTTGCTAACCTTAACGGTAACATCCCTTACGGATTCACTGTTACAACATCTATTATGGTAGCAATTGGACTTTCTGTAATGATCTTCCTAGGTGTGACAATCCTTGGACTAAGCATCCACGGAGTACACTTCTTTGCATACTTCATTCCATCAGGAACACCTCTTGGACTAGTACCTCTACTAGTACTTATTGAACTAATTTCATACCTAGCACGGGCTGTCTCTCTAGGAGTGCGGCTGTTCGCTAACATGGTTGCTGGTCACACACTACTAAAAATTCTATCTACATTCCTAGCACAACTATTTACTGCAAGTATTCTTGTAGCTGTAGTTACTCTAATCCCATTTGCTGTATTCGTTGCACTTATTGGACTAGAACTAGCAGTGTCAGTTATTCAAGCATACGTATTCTGTGTTCTAGCATGTTCATACATTAAAGATGCGATCGAACTTCACTAATGCGTTCGAGCTGTGTTTATTAATTCACTAAATCCCCGATCATATCATAAATAACCTATAAGCAACATGCTTATTACAAAAAATGCCCTAACCACGGGCCTACATTTAGATATGTTAACCACCGGCTTACAGAAGCAGGAATAGGTCTAGCAGAATAAATACATTAAAAGTAGAGCTCACAACCGGCCTCATACTACTGGTTATTTATAACCAAAGTACTAGGGTTCAATTCCCTATATTAGAGAGGAGTGGGTTCTGCAGAGTAGTATTATTATTATTTTACTACTTTGTTTTCAGAAAGGTCCATTATTTATCAAACACTACTATGCTATCTGCTCTACTATTTATTCCTATTATCGGTTCACTGATTCTTCTACCTATGAGTGAAGAATCTTCAACAGGTGTGACACGAATGAAACAAATCGCTCTTATCACATCTATGGTGAACTTTATCCTATCTATTGTACTATGGGGAGAATTTGACTCAAGCGCAGTGCAATACCAATTCGTACAAGAATTCAACAGCCTAAGCTTCTGCCACTTTAACCTAGGTATCGACGGTATTAGTCTTTACTTTGTTCTACTTACAACACTTATTACTCCAATCTGTATTCTATCTAACTGGGATAACATCAAATTCGGAATGAAATACTTCCTTATTGCCTTCCTACTTATGGAAACACTACTTATTGCAGTATTCGTTGTACTAGATCTTATGCTATTCTACATCTTCTTCGAAGCTGTACTTATTCCTATGTTCCTTGTAGTAGGTATTTGGGGTGGGTCTGCAACTCGTATTCGAGCTTCATTCCTTCTATTCCTTTACACACTAGCTGGATCACTATTTATGCTACTAGCTATTATGGTTATCTACTACAACGTAGGAAGCACAGATTTCGCTGTTGTATCACTATCAGACTTCAGTCTAGGTGGACAAAAAATCCTATGGCTAGCTTTCTTCCTGTCATTTGCAGTTAAAACACCACTTGTTCCATTCCACATGTGGCTGCCACGGGCACACGCTGAAGCTCCTCTAGCTGGATCTATCCTACTGGCTGGACTATTCCTGAAACTTGCAACATACGGATACCTACGAATTCTTATTGGATTCATGCCTGATGCTACATCATACTTCTCACCTCTAGTACAAACAATTGCTATTGTAACTCTGATTTACTCATCACTAGCTACTCTACGACAAGTGGATTTCAAAGCTCTTGTTGCTTACTCATCAATTAGTCACATGGCTATTGTAGTTCTAGGACTGTTCTCTAACACTATTGTAGGTATTGAAGGTGCTATTGCACTATCTATTGCACACGGAGTGATCTCTCCTGCTATGTTCACACTGGTAGGAGGTGTACTATACGATCGATTCCACACACGGGTGATCCGATACTACCGAGGTCTAACTGTATACATGCCTGTATTTGCAGCGCTATTCTTTGTTACAACAGCATTCAACATGGCTGTGCCTCTATCACTTAACTGGGTAGGGGAAGCACTATCACTTGCAGGTATCTTCCAAAAAAGCCCTGTGATTGGACTTCTAGGTGCTTCAAGTATCGTACTTTCAGCTTGTTACAGTATCTTCCTATTCAACCGACTAGCATTCGGTGCATACTCACAATACCTATCATACACAACAGATGTAACACGACGAGAATTCATGGTACTACTACCACTTCTAGCTGTGGCACTGATCTTTGGTATTATGCCTAACATCATCTTTAACGATCTACATGTAGCAGTGACACAACTTCTATACACATCATCATAATTTTATTTTATATTTAACTCCCCGATCCCGGTGGTGTGAAAATGTCTAGGTCCATAGTAAAAGTGTACAACAAATGTAAGACAAAGCTCATAGTATAACGGTTAGTACACGCTGTTGATATCGGCGGAGTAGAAGTTCGATTCTTCTTGAGCTTAACGATAGCCTCGTATATGCCATTCATGGTATGTGAACTGCCATTTTACACGCTCTTTCAAGGGTGCAAATTTAACTTTCGGTTCGGCCTTGCTGGATATACTTAATACAACATTTTCTCACTTACAACGTCTTCGGATAACTCAACATAAGCCTCTTGCTTGCCTTTCAGGGCCTTTGGTGTTATAAACAAATTAAAACTATGCGTCTTCTTAAAAAAAATTCATTTCTAGCTCTAGTTAACAGTTACGTGATTGACTCACCTCAACCAGTAAACCTTAGCTACGTTTGGAACTTCGGTTCTCTACTAGCTATCTGTCTAGGTATCAAATTGTTACAGGAGTGCTTCTAGCTATGCACTACACACCTAACGTTGATCTAGCCTTCATTTCAGTAGAACACATTATGCGAGATGTTAACTACGGATGGCTAATCCGGTACATGCACGCTAACGTTGCTTCATTCTTCTTCATCTTTGTATACCTACACATTGCACGAGGACTTTACTTCGGATCATACCGATCACCTCGAGTGCTTCTATGGTCTATTGGAGTAATCATCCTAGTTCTTATGATGGGTATTGCATTCCTAGGTTACGTACTACCATACGGGCAAATGTCACTATGGGGAGCAACAGTAATTACTAACATGCTTTCAGCTGTACCATGGATTGGGCAAGATTTCGTACAATTCGTATGGGGAGGTTTCTCAGTAAACAACGCCACACTTAACCGATTCTTCTCACTTCACTACCTGCTACCATTCCTTCTATCTGCTCTAGCTATTATGCACATGATGGCTCTACACCAACACGGAAGTAGCAACCCTCTTGGTATTAGCTCAAACGCGGACAAACTAGCAATGCACCCATACTTCATCTTCAAAGATCTAGTAACAATCCTAGCTTTCTTCCTAGCGCTATCAGTGATTATCTTCTACCTACCTAACCTACTAGGACACAGTGATAACTACATCCCTGCAAACCCAATGCAAACACCTCCATCAATTGTGCCTGAATGGTACCTGCTACCTTACTACGCAATTCTACGATCAATTCCTAACAAACTGCTAGGAGTTGTTGGAATGCTTGGATCCCTACTTATTCTTCTTCTAATGCCAGTGCTAGATACATCACGAACACGAGGAAGCCAATTCCGACCTCTAATGCGATTCGCATTCTGGGTATTCGTAACTGATTTCTTCCTACTTATGTACCTAGGGTCACAACACGCGGAAGAACCATACATTACTATCGGTGCAATTGCAACATTCATCTACTTTGCATGGTTTATCGTTATCGTGCCTGTTGTCGGTATTATCGAAAACACACTAATGGATATCGCTACAGACAAACAATCTTAGTTATATTCTCCCAAATCTGCTCCCTCACTCGCGCTTCAGCGCAAGGGTTGGAGCCCCCAAACTCCCCGACACCTTTGGTGACGAGGAGAGCGGGGACCGATAAGTGATCTTCTGCTCACTCAGGACCGCACTTAACGGCCAAGGAAGGCACATACCTTAGGATCCTTATGGTTAAGACAGTCATTGATCATAGTCATTTATTACCTAAAAGCTAGAAGGGGAAATAATATAAGGGCTAGTATCCCGTGTTTGCATCACGGGTGTTAGGGTTCGAGTCCCTATTTCTCCAGTCATACAAAGCCTCGGTAGCTCATCAGGTAGAGCACAGAACTGAAGATTCTGAGGGAGAAGTTCGAGTCTTCTCCAAGGCACATATACTAAAGTGAAGGTACGTCTAATTGGTAAGGCAGCCGACTGTAAATCGGTCAGATTTATATCTACTGGAGGTTCAAGTCCTCCCCGTCACAAAACATGATACATCATGCGCTCAAGAACAGGTAATTCTAGTTCAATGGTAGAACACTCCGTTGTGGTCGGAGATACCTCAGTTCGATTCTGTGGTTTTGCCCTTATTATATATTTTATATATACCCCCTATAAGTAACGGGCTAAGATATACACAGCTGGGTATAGGTGTACGCCTATGCAAGGAAGGTCTGAGGTCAACCATTACATGTCTTTAGGGAACAACAAAAGTTGTGGTAATGTTACAGAAAATTGGTGATAAGTTATATTTGCACACTATAGGTGTGTTATTATGCTCACTGTGAAATAAACTCCCATGTAAGACCCTTATATTAATAAGAACATAGATAGAATCAGCTGGTAAACAGAATTCGGCCTATGGATATCTTATCCCGTATAGCTGAAATAGTTTAGTCGGTTAAAACTTACCACTCATAACGGTATGACAAAGGTTCAATCCCTTTTTTCAGCTCTAAGTGGTGTGATAATATAACCGATTGAGACAATATATGATTATATTACATTACACTAAGAAAAGGTCAAACTTCTCTCTAATAGCCCTACCACAGGCACGCATGGTCATTCACATAAAATACAACTAATAATGAAAAATATTCTAACACAAAGTCTAGCTAAATTCTTTCTACCGGAAGGACAAAATAATGTAGTTGGTTACCACTTCAATAACGGAGAACACAGCCAAACTATGCTTAATGCTACACGAAGTGCTACTACACTAATTGCACACTTTTTCGCACCTATTAACGCACTAGCAAGTAAACCAGTATTCACTATGAATGCTGAAACTGTAGTGATTCACGTATTCTATTACCTTCCTGTAAAAGGTCAAGTTCTTAATAACAATACAGTTAATAACCTAGGTGATGTACTAAGCTCACTATTTGGTCGACCAGTAGAACTACGTCTAGTTAAACAACACTACCCATACCTTAACAGTTACATTCTAGCGCAATTTATTGCCTCTAATACACAAAACTATACACTTGTGCAAATCGTACGTCGAATTTTCAGTACTCTTGCACCTGTTAAAAACACACAATCAGTAGAAGCACTAGCAAGTCTACTACCATCACACATTGTTGGTATTAAAGTGCGAGTATCAGGACGTCTAATGACAGAACGATCACGACCACGACAATCAGTACAAACAATGCAAATCGGAACATTCTCCAAAGGGAACCTGTCTCTAGTAGACAGTGCATCATTTACAACTAAAAACAAAAAAGGTGCCTTCACAGTGAAAGTATGGATCAGCCAACGAGCTGTCGTATAATCATTTCACTCTGTAGAACTCCCCGAGCACTCATCAGATGAGTTCATATAAGCGGAAGGAATGGGATTCGAACCCATAAGAAGCCTAGCTTCGTTCAGTTAGCAACCGAATACACCTCGCCTATAGTTGTGTCCTTCCTTTGTGTGCAAATGTTGATAGTATTTTATTTAATTTATTGAGAGTAAATGGGATCGAACCATTGACAGGCCGATTAAAAGTCGGCTACTCTACCACTGAGTTACACTCCCGGCATCTTGTCTAGTAGACACACATTAGCAGTTATAGATTATCCCCTGACCTCCTTCGACTCGAACGAAGAATCTACCGCACCAAAAACAGTCGGGTTGCCAATTACCCTAGAGGTCACGTGTTCCACTAAAAGATAGTAGATGATCACATTTAGTAGCATTAAGAGGGCGTTATATCTCTTAGTTTGCCCGTATCTGGAATCGAACCAAAAATTCAACTTTACAAGAGTCGTGTTATGCCATTTAACTATACAGGCTTAGTCTTTTCTAATTTGATTATTTTATAATAACGCCAACGGGAATCGAACCCGTCTATCCTGCGTGAAGGGCAAGTGTATTAACCGATATACGATAGCGTCTTTATGGGGGGTCTTTAATAAATATAAGCGAAGACTGGAATTGAACCTAGTGACTTCGGATCATGAGACCGATATGTTACCTTTACACTACTTCGCGTTTATACAAGTATAGGGAGTCGAACCCTAAAGCCCTAAGACATCTTTACTTAAGAAAGACCTGTTTACCAGTTCCAGCATACTTGCTATGCCTTTAGCTTATTTTTTGCCCTATCACTCCCTTTTAGAGTGAGCATTTATTAAGATATATGGTTCAATATTAGTCGAATGTATAGACCCTATCCCGCATTCATCGATGTAAGCTCAATCATTAGTAGCGGTTATCAGCTTTCACTTGATATCTTGATGCATAGAAAACCTGTTTGCATGGTTGGCATACCCCGCGAAGGCTGGACTACCTTTCAGGAGTTCCGCACATCGCTCCGCTCTTAACGCAGTAGTAGGGCTATTATTAAAGTTAGTATGAAAACCAGATCAGCCAACTACACTAATACGCTAGTATAAAATCTAGTCGAGCGAGCGAGTAAGGAGAGGATATGATCCGTGAGGATCGTAGGCTACCGTCGAGCGACCTAGCCACTCGTGAATTCCTATGATTGGATTGTATTAATCCAACTATTTCTTTTAAATAGTAAAGGCTCCGCCTGTTTCCTTTCCATGTTCATCCCTTTTATCCCCGCGCTTCTCCTCACCAGAGGTGAGGGGAGTTTGGGGGCTCCAACCCTCGCGCGGAGCGCGGGGAGGGAGCAGTGATATAATATTATATGGAAACTCTCAGATTTGAACTGAGACCTAGAGGAGTAGGAGTACCTTTGTGTTACCTTTACACTAAGTTCCCTTTAATATTGTATACTATTGTCAGCATCGGGGATTTTAATAAATGGTTTAACATTAGTATGGTGCAATGTCGAAAGCAACAAGAATACTTGGTACTAGAACGATTAGACCGATAGCTAGTGGTAGCATACCAGTCCAACAGAACACCATAAGTTGGTCGTATCGAAGTCGAGGTAGTGTAGCACGGAACCATACGAATAGGAAACAGAACATACATGTTTTAAGTCCTAGTACGATACTTTGTAGGTTAATAAATGTATCGTTAACGAATAGTTCTGGCATGTTGTATCCACCAAAGAATAGAATGGCTGTCAGTGTTGACATAAGTACGATAGAACAGTATTCTCCAAGGAAGAAGAACACGAAGATCATACCACTGTGTTCTGTAAAGAACCCAGCTACCAGTTCTGATTCTGCTTCGGGTAGATCAAACGGTGTACGGTTAGTTTCTGCTAGTGCAGAAATAAAGAAGATGATGAACATAGGCAGTAGAGGGACTACGAACCAAACAGATTCTTGGTTTTCGATAATTGTAATGATGTTAAACGATCCTGTCAGTAGAATTACTGTCAGAATAGCCGAGCTAAGAATTAGTTCGTAAGAAATCATTTGAGCAGTTGATCGAAGAGATCCAAGGAATGCATATTTAGAGTTCGCAGACCATCCAGCGAATAGAACTCCGTATACACCAACTGATGAGATAGCTAGTGTATATAGAATTCCTAGTGAGAAGTCTGAAAGTGCCAGTCCTGCACCGAATGGGATAACTCCCCAACCTAGTAGACTGAAGATAAGTGTAATCACAGGAGCTAGAAAGAATAGACTTTTAGTAGCTTGTGCTGGAATAACTGTTTCTTTAACTACCAGTTTAAGGGCGTCGGCAAATGGTTGCAGTACTCCGTAGTATCCTACTTTGTTAGGTCCTACACGACGTTGCATTGCTGCAAGAACTTTTCGTTCGATAATAGTCATGAAGGCTACCGCAAGTAGAATAGGTACTAGTACAATCAGAACCTCTAGAAGATTGTAAACAACTGCTAGCATGGTGAGAATGTAATCAATGTTTTGTAGGTTATACATGAATGAATCATACTATAAGATCCACAAAACGTTAGAACTTGGCCTTAGCCTAATAACTGAATGCACTTCTGGGTGCAATAGTATAATAATGGGAAGTGTTGAGGCGTGAAGTCTATGATTGTGAGTCAAGCCATGATAGGTATTTGTCCAGTGATACTGCTTCAACGGCAATAGGCATGAAACCGTGGTATACTCCACATAGTTCTGAACATTGTCCGTAGAATACACCTTCTCGTTGGATTAGTACTGATGTTTGGTTCAGTCGTCCTGGGCAACAGTCAATTTTTAGACCTAGTGATGGTACAGCAAAATCGTGAATTACGTCTGCTCCTGTCACTACGAATCGAATGTGTGTGTCAACTGGTACTACTACTCGGTTGTCAACATCTAGAAGTCGAAGTTGTCCGTCTTCTAGGTCACTGTCAGGAATCATGTAAGAATCAAATTCGATTGATTCTCCGTCATCGTTAACAAAGTCACTGTATTCGTATGACCAGTACCATTGGTGTCCAACTACTTTAATAGTCATTGAAGGAGAAATTACTTCGTCCATAAGGTAAAGAAGTTTGAATGAAGGGAAAGCAATAGCGATAAGAATGAACGCAGGTGTGATTGTCCAAACTAGTTCGATAAGAGTTCCGTGGTTAGCATATTTGTATACCAGTGAGCTTTTTGAGCTACTGAAGTTGGCTACAATAGATCCAAGCACCCAACATACTCCCACTAGAATAACTAGCAGGTAGAAGAAAATGGCGTTGTGTAGTTCTGTAATCCCTTCGAATGTAGGTGAAGCTCCGTCTTGGAAACCAATTTGCCAAGGTTCTGGTGCGTCACAGTACACAGGGTTAAGAATAAGGGAAAGTAGGTAAGTCATAATAGTTATAAATAAATAATTCTTAGTCAGCGTGCACTCCACTATAATGTATATAGTAGAATATTAGAAATGATTCTAATACTTTGCATCTCTAGATATAATGTTAAATCTAGGCCCGATATCCGAGTTTTCACTCTATACCTCGCATAATGCTCTTGTATAATATCGTTAAGGTGTCTTCTCGAGTGTTGTATAGTTTGTGTCATTGATCACAAGCCTAATAAGGAATAGCCGAATCGAACAGCTGTTGCCATTGTGTAAAAATGGTGATTTAACCACTAATCAAATTCCTCACTTTTAGTAGCTATCCTACCTATAATAGAAAAGCGTCAGGGGTGGATGGAATTGAACCACCGACAAAGACTTTGGAGATCCCTATATTACCACTATACTACACCCCTTGTGTGTTTAAAGAACTCATAGGGAATTGAACCCTAATACGACAGATTTGCAATCCATGTACAAGGCCACTCGTGAGTTCTATTATCTACTGTGTAGAATTGAACCAAGCATTCTTTAGATGCGTTTAATAGGAGTACTCCTATTTATCTTACTAGTACCCCATACTTTTAGAAGATATCCTGAAAGTATCCAAGTCTCCAACTTTGTACCATAATTAGTATACCACGATTCTCCGACTTTGTCCCATGGTGTTCCACGATTCTCTTCGTTAAGATATCGGTCCCCGCGCTCCTCGTCACCAAAGGTGTCGGGGAGTTTGGGGGCTCCAACCCTCGCGCTTTAGCGCGAGTGAGGGAGCAGAGTTATAAATATAGATAAAGTGATTATTTGTCATTTGTTGCAGATCGTAGGCAAAGTGCAATAGGTCCTAGCATAGCAAGTAGTAGAAGGATACTTCCAAGTAGTAGCCAAATAGAACCGTATGTGTAAAGACCTTGACCAACAGCTTCAATTTGTAGGAATTGTGTGAAACTATCGTCAGCTCCTGGGCCAGTGAATGTCATGTGTACATCAGATCCTGTGAATGGGCTATCTACACCTAGGAATAGTCCGTTAATGTAGTTAAATAGACCTAGAGGTAGTTTACCAGCTTCTGTGTATGAGCTAGGAATGATTGAAACAAGTTCGAAGAAGAAGAGAGATCCAACAATGAAACCTAGAGGTAGGTTTTTAGTGTATTCTCGTCCAACCGATACAATTTCAGTCAGTTGAATGTTTAGCATCATCACTACGAATAGGAATAGAATTGCAATAGCACCTACATACACAATAAGGTATGAGATACCTACAAATCCTACACCAAGAAGTAGTAGATATCCTGCTGCGTTAATAAATACAGAAATCAGGAATAGCACAGAAATAACAGGGTTATTTGATGTGATCACAAGTACACCGGATAGAACTGCTCCAAATGCTAGTAAGTCGAGTAGGAATGTGTTCATGGTATTAGTGATTCGTTACGGTTATGTCTATGACATTCTTCTTGCTCTTATAGAGGGAGAAGCTATAAACCTAATAAACAAGAAGTCTGATGAATATCTTCACCGCTTCGAGTAAGCATTGCTAGTAATAAATAGTCACCAGGAAGAATCGAACTTCCATCTCGATATTAACAGTATCTTGCTCTGACCGTTGAGCTATGGCAACATTAAGTATAGTTTGGGGTAATCAGGTGGACAGGACTCGAACCTGCAGAATCTCCGACCCAAACGAAGCGCCATACCAAATAGGCTTCCACCTGTATTAATGTATTGTGAGTACTTTACCATACTTTTAGTCTGTGACCGGGGAGTGAAAAGAATATAAAATGATTATTATGATGAAGATTTACCAGCTGATGGTAGTAGTACTAGAGCACTGAAGTACACTAGGATAAGTGCAATGTCACCTCCGAAGATTGAATCTACCGCACCTTCGTTAAGCATAATAGGGGCAAATAGTAGGAAGATGAATGAAATTAGTCCTAGAATAATGTATAGAGCGTAACTAGTAATAACACCTGTGTCGTAGCTAGCAACAGTTCGTCCTGTGTTTGTCAGTACGTTACTGAATCCGTATGGTCCTACTAGTTCAATAAGACCTCGATCTACTACTTTAGAGATAACTTGTCCCAGTTGCAGACCACCGTTAATAATGTATTTGTTGTACACTACATCGAATAGCCATTTTCCGTTAAGGAACGTGTATAGTGCGTAACCAACTGTGTTGTTAGTTAGACCGATAGTAAATGAAGGAACTGAGTGGTATAGGTATAGTGCTAGCCCTGCTCGAATAGACTTCCAATAGCTGGAAGCAGTTTAAGAAGTAGAGGTAGTCCGAATTCAGCTTCGATCAGTGAGATATGGTCAGGGTGTTGGAATAGTGATGTTGATAGGAAGTCAGAACCGACTCCTACGAAAGCATCTTTCGCAATGTAACCGAACACAATAGATAGAATTGATAGAATTACAAGAGGAATAACAATAATCATCGGTGCTTCGTGTGCATGTAGGTAATCCCCTTTAGGTGCGTTAGGCACTGTAAAGAATGTTAGTGAGATTAGTCGGAATGAGTAGAAGGCTGTAAATACCGCTGAAATTGTACCTAGCCAGTATGCAATATTACCAGAGACTTCGTATTGACCTAGTGCTACTTCTAGAATAAGATCTTTACTGTAGAATCCTGTTAGGAATGGGAATGCCATTAGTGATAGTGACCAATAAGAATAGCTGTGTAAGTGAATGGTAGGAAGTTAACCAGACCACCCAGTCGTCGCAGATCTTGTTGGTCAGCCATACCGTGAATAACAGCACCTGCAGCAAGGAATAGTAGAGCTTTGAAGAAGGCGTGATTTACAAGGTGGAATAGTGCCACATTGTATTGTGATAGTCCTACTGCCATGAATAGGTACCCCATTTGTGAACAAGTACTGTACGCAATAACCCGTTTAAGGTCATTTTGTAGTAGTCCTGTAGTTGCAGCAAAGAATGCAGTCAGTGCACCAACCCAAGTGATCACAATAAGAACTGTTGGTCCGTATTCGATAATAGGTGATGAACGTAGCATTAGGTATACCCCAGCTGTTACTAGTGTAGCAGCGTGAATTAGAGCAGACACCGGAGTAGGTCCTTCCATAGCGTCAGGTAGCCATGTGTGTAGTCCGATTTGGGCAGATTTAGCCATGGCACCTACTAGTAGAAGAAGTCCGATAATAGTGATTGCTGATTCGTTAATGAATGGTGCTACACTGAATACTGTTGCGTAATCAACGTTACCAAATACCCAGAAGATTGCAAAGAATCCTACAGATAGGAACATATCACCAACACGGTTCACAGTTAGAGCTTTGATACCAGATTTGTTAGCTTGGATACGTGTGTACCAGAAGTTAATTAGAAGGTATGATGAAATACCAATACCTTCCCATCCGATAAACATGATGAAGTAGTTATCTCCAGCAACAAGAATAAGCATGAAAGAATGTGAACATTGATAGGTATGAGAAGAATCGTTGGTTGTGAGGGTCTTCAGCCATGTATGAGATTGAGTATAGGTGTACCAGTGATGATACAACTAGAACAGGAAGTAGCATAGAAACTGTTAGAGAATCGAATAGGAATCCCCAGTTCACTAGCATAAATTCTGAGTCAATCCAACTGAATAGTTCAATTGATACAGGTGATCCACATAGACCAACTTCGTAGAATGCTACCATAGCAAGTAGAGCAGATGTTGTTAGACATCCAGTTGTAATGATGTGAGCTCCTGTTACACCAATAGATCGTCCTCGAAGACCAGCAATAGCTGATCCAAACATAGGAAGGGCAAGAATAGATAGATACATTATGTTCGTAGAGAAATATTACCTCGTAGTCGGTAGTATGCTACTAGAATACCAAGACCAATAGCAGATTCTGCTCCAGCGATGGCGATAATGTAGATACCATATGTTTGTCCCATGATGTCGTCGAATTGGTATGAGCTTACAAGTACAAGTAGAGTCACAGCAAGAAGCATTAGTTCAATAGAAATGATCATTAGAATAATGTTTTTACGGTTCAGGATGAACCCTAGAATTCCAATAAGGAATAGAACTAGTGATAGAGTCATGAGACATAATAGTATGACCAAATGGCATAGGTGTAAAGTGAACAATGGGTTATAAGTACCCATAAAACTAGAATGGATGACATGGTATTTCAATACCATAGCCAAGGGGCACCAATAGTGATTATATTAAATGATAATACTTTCACACTGATGATACATTAAATACTAGATCTAATGTTAATGTACGGTTAGCTATCACAATTAAAACTACTTTCATAGTTAAGCTTAGACCATTCGAATGTCGATACGTCCAATATGTGTCGCTGGGTATAATACGAGAAAAAGCGGGTTCGAACCGCCATACCCCACTTCGACAAAGTGGTACATTGCCAATTATGCTATTTTCCCTATATAGCCTACTTTTATCTAGTAGAGATAATGTATTCTTAGTTCTAAGATACAACCTTCTATCGAGCTACACCAGATGAGATACATGTGAGTTTCCTTTTGTTGGCACCCCATACTTTTAGGAGAAGTAAGATATTAGAATACATCAGGCAGCCACATGTGGAACTCGGGGATTTAAAGTTAAAATGACTACAACGGGAAATCCATATAGTAGGAGTCCGGCTATGGCTATTATTGAGGTCGTTCAATAGTAGGTTGGCTAATAGCAGATCGTTGGTCTGTGAAGTATAGAGCACCTTTTCCAAGTTCGTATACGAATCCTAGAGTTAGTACTGTGAAGAAGATCATAGCAACCCAGAAACCGTATGTAGATACGTTGTAAAGAGTTACCGCAACAGGGTATAGAAGTAGAATTTCAAGATCGAAGATCAGGAATAGAATACCAACTAGGTAGTATTGGATACTGAATGGAGCACGAGTTTGCCCGTAGATTGGAGAGAATCCACATTCGTATGCTGTTACTTTTTCTGTGTCCGGTCGGTGTGCCGCTAGTAGTACGTTAAGTACTAGTAGAATAGCTACAAGGATAGGGACTACAATAAAGAGGAGTGTTAGTGAATTCATTAGTATTGGAATAGTGTAAGAGCCAGAAGACTAGTGCTATTTAGAATAATTGACGGTTTGAATACGAATAGTGTGATGGCCATAGTTAGTGTTGCAATGGCAAAGCTATGTGTAGCTGTTAGTTTGCTTTCTTGTGAAAGTGTTGATGTACCTGTGTCTACATCGGCTGAGTCAAAGTGAATCACTCGTACGATTTTAAGGTAGTATGATGCACTAATAACTGATACGATAATAGCTACAATTGATAGGAAGTAGTATCCACTGTGTGTAGCAGAGTATAGAACCATTTGTTTTCCAAAGAATCCAATTAGAGGAGGTACTCCTGCCATCGAGAACAGACAAAGTGTTAGAGATAGCCCAAGTAGAGGGTTAGCTCGGAATTGTCCTGCCATATCTGAAATGAATTGGATATCTGTACCGTTACCATCTGATCGTGATACGTTACTGTGTAGTACGTAACCAAATGCTAGGATAATAAGGAATGCGTTAAGGTTTGTAATACTGTATTGCACAAGGTAGAATAGGAATGATTCGATTGATTCTTCGCTGTTAATAGCTAGTGCTAGTAGTAGGAAACCTACATGTGAAATAGTACTGTATGCTAGTAGTCGTTTGATTCGGTATTGTGCTAGACCTACAACTGTACCAATAATAAGTGACAGTAGTGATGAAACTAGTAGTAGGTTTTTCCAAACATCGAATGGGACTCCGTTCATCATAAGTGTTAGAGATGATCCGTTAAGACCTAGTCCACTTTGTAGTTCTAGTAGGAATACAAAGATAGAGATTTTAGGCATAACAGCTAGCCATGTTGTTACAATAGTTGGTACACCATCGTATACATCAGGTGACCAGTTATGGAATGGTGCTGCTGACACTTTGAATAGGAATCCAACTACAAGAATAGTTAGACCAATAGCACAAGGACCTAGGTCAGTTGTTAGACTGTCAATACTTGCTACAGATAGGATAGAGAAGATATCTTCAAGGTTTGTTAGACCAGTAAATGCGTAAATAAGAGCAGATCCTAGAAGAATAAGACCTGAAGATAGACCACCTAGAAGGAAGTATTTAAGTCCAGCTGATGTAGCAGATTCTGAATCTCGGTAAAGAGTTGCAAGAATGTATACTGCGAAAGATTGTAGTTCAATACTTAGGTAGATAGAAACTAGATCAGCACTAGACATTAGGAATGTTGCACCACATGTAGTGAATAGAATCATTAGAGGGTATTCTGCAATAGTAGGCAGAGCTGTAAATACTGTACGAGATCCAGCCATGATTGCATTTGTAACAGGTGCCCAAGGTAGAAGGATAATTGCACCTACAATGAAGATGAATGTATCGATAGATTGAGACACTGATGTTACTTGGAATAGTCCACTGTAAATACTTACACCTGAACCAATAGCTTGGATATCAAGAGCGTTAAAAGATAGCGCTGCGGCATATAGTAGTACAATAGAAGCTACTCGAGTAAGAAGAAGAGGGGAAATGTTAACGTTAGGAAGCGCTACGGCTGTCATGAGAGAGAAAATACCTAAAACAAGCATTACTATTAAAGCAGTCTACACTATATTTCAATTATCTACTTAACAAAGGTGCTTAATGAAGATAAGTGTGTATATATATAGCATACGAGAAGATATGAGTACCCAGATTCGAACTGGGGTCATCCGAGTGGAAGTCGGAGATAATAAACCACTATATGATACTCACTTCAGTGTCCTGTTAATGCATGTTATCTTTTAGAAACGTCCTACTGGAATCGAACCAATATCAACTGTTTCGAAGACAGATGCACTATCCGTTGTGCTAAGGACGCTGTGACGGGGGAAGATATATTTAAGTACAAATGAAGAGACTCGAACTCTTATGCCATAGAAGACACCATGTCCTAAGCATGGCCTGTATACCAATTCCAGCACATTTGCTTTTGCTTCCCTTTTACCTGTTGTCGGCGGGGATTTAAATGTTAGTGTAGATCACTAACGGTTTTTCATAATTATGAGTAAAGAACTAGGAAAGAAACCATAAGGGCGAATAGTCCTGTTGCTTCTGCTAGAGCGAATCCAAGAATTGCGTATGTGAATAGTTGTCCTCGAAGGGCTGGGTTTCGGGCTGTTGAAGAAATCAGAGATGAGAAGATAGAACCGATTCCGATTCCGGCTCCTGTAAGTCCGATAGCTGCTAGTCCTGCTCCAATGTATTTTGCTGCTGCCATAATAATATATGTTAAATAACACAATCATCTAACGAATGTCAATGAATGTTCAAGTGAATTATAGTGTGCTCACTTATTGAGATCACACACTTTTAGGGTTATAATCGGTCCCCGCCTCCTCGTCACCAAAGGTGTCGGGGAGTTTGGGGGCTCCAACCCTCACGCTAAAGCGTGAGTGAGGGAGCAGAGTTAAATATTGGCAACTAGAGTTTTGTAATGTATACTCGTGTTACAAATAGGTTTACAAAGTATGGTAGTACGTATACTGACATAATGTATGTAATTGTGAACAGTGCTACTAGAGCGAATGTAATTTGGTTCACAAAGTAGAATGGTAGAAGTTGTGGCATGGTAAAAATTAATCAATGTTTGCTCTTTATAGAGCTATTACAAATCTAAATAAGAAATATAATATGCGGCGGGGATACGAAGTGTAAGAATATGGTTAATATTTTTACACGACTAGATGTTAAGATTGTAGTGGCATCATGTGGTATGCGTGGTATGGTGTAGGGCTAGGTACTGTCCATTCTAGTGTAGTACTTGTTTGAGATTCTTTCAGGTATGAAGGAGTGCTCATAAAGAATTGTGGTACACCAAATGGATTAGCTGTTGCTACAGGTTGGTTGGCTAGCATGTCGTAAATGATGTATAGGAATACTCCAGTTGCTACTACTGAAATCATTGATCCAATAGAGCTAATGTAGTTCCATCCTTCAAATGCGTCAGGGTAGTCAGGAATACGTCGTGGCATTCCGGCCAGTCCTAGGAAGTGTTGTGGCATGAAAGTAGTGTTTACACCTACAAACAGAGTCCAGAAGTGTACTTGTGCTAGTGTTTCGTTGTACATTTTTCCTAGGATTTTTGGTGCCCAGTAGTAGAATCCAGCGAATACTGAGAATACAGCACCCATAGATAGAACATAGTGGAAGTGAGCTACAACGTAGTATGTATCGTGCATAGCTACATCCATTGATGCGTTAGCTAGAACTACTCCTGTTAGTCCACCGATAGTGAACAGGAATACGAATCCTAGAGCGAATAGCATAGGAGCTGTGTATCGCACTGAACCACCGTAGCAAGTAGCCATCCAACTGAAGATTTTAATACCTGTTGGTACTGCAATAATCATTGTTGCTGCTGTGAAGTAAGCTCGTGTATCTACATCAAGTCCTACTGCGTACATGTGGTGAGACCATACAATGAATCCTAGAATACCAATTGAAGCAATTGCGTAAACCATTCCTAGGTAACCGAATACAGGTTTTCCTGAGAATGCTGAGATTACGTGTGATACAATACCGAAACCAGGGATAACAATTAGGTATACTTCAGGGTGTCCGAAGAACCAGAATAGGTGTTGGTATAGTACTGGATCACCTCCTCCTGCTGGGTCGTAGAATGAAGTGTTGAAGTTTCGATCTGTTAGAATCATTGTGATAGCACCAGCAAGTACAGGCATAGCTAGAACAATAATAATTGATTGGAATAGCATAGACCATACAAATAGAGGCATTTTGTGTAGTGTCATACCTGGAGCTCGCATGTTCATGATAGTTGTAATAATGTTAATTCCTCCTAGCATTGAAGACACACCTGAAAGGTGAAGTGAGAAAATAGCAAGATCAACTGATCCACCTGAGTGAGATTGGATACCAGCAAGTGGCACATAAACTGTCCATCCTGTTCCTGCTCCTTGTTCTACGAATGCACTAGCTAGTAGAAGTACGATCGCTGGTACAAGAATCCAGAATGAAATGTTGTTAAGTCGAGGGAATGCCATATCAGGAGCACCAATAAGTACAGGAACCATGTAGTTAGCGAATCCAGCCATAGCTGGTACAACTACGAATAGTAGCATGATAATACCGTGAGCAGTAATAATCACGTTGTACAGTTGGTGGTCACCTGCAAGGAATTGAGTACCTGGTGCAGATAGTTCTAGTCGAATAAGAACAGAAAGAGCTGTTCCTACAAGACCTGTAAAGATCGCGTATACAAGGTATAGTGTCCCAATATCTTTGGCGTTAGTTGAGAATAACCATCGTGTAATCATAATATTGTTTTAATAAAGTTCCTCATTGGCTATAGTGTTAGTTGGGTGTGTTTAATAGGATAATGTTGTCCTTAGTTCACTTTTAGTAATTTCATAATCCCCTCTCTCCCAGCCCTTCAGGGCGGAGTTAGGGGGCTCCAACCCTTGCGCTAAAGCGCGAGGGAGGGAGCTAGCGAAAATGTTACACTTGTCGTGTTTTGCTGGAGTGTAAATATCGTACATTAGCTTTAGGCTAAATATCGAATAAATAACTCTTAATAATAGAACACCACTATATACAATAGAGAGGTGTAAGGGTAATATGGTAGGTGTAAGTAATATGGCTAATTAGTATCACTAAGCTAACACACCTTACGGTGCTTACACATGTGACCTATCTAGAAGTAGTCTACTTCTTGCCTAATATAATCGCCACTGGCAGGCTTCAATCACTTATATGCTTTCAGTGTTTATCCTTTGTGCTCGTAGCTACCCAACGATGCCAGCTTTTGTGCCAACAATTGGTACACCATAGGAGCATAGATCTAAGTCCTTTCGTACTAAAGATCCGCCCAGCTTTGATAATTCGTTCGTGTGGAAGATAGGAACCATACTGACTCTCATCGTATTGAACCCAACTCGCGTACCTTTTTAATCTGCGAACAGCAGAACCCTTCCCAGCTTGTGCACCAGGAGGATAAGGTGAGTCGACATCGAGGTGGCAAACAGCGCGGACAATATGAACTCTCGCGCGCTATTACCCTGTTATCCCTAGCGTAACTTTTATTCCTTGAGCGATGGCTTTTCCATAAAATACCACCGGATCACTAAGTCCTACTTACGTATCTGCTTGACTTGTCAGTCTCGCAGTTAAGCATGCTTATGCCTTTACACTTACTTTCGTTTTACATAACGAATTAGTTTCCATCTAATACAAGCATACCTTTGAAGTCCTCCGATACTCTATTGGAGGAAACCGTCCCAGTTAAACTACCCACCAGTCATTGTCTCCTATTAAGATAAGTTCCAATTTGATGTTAGTAAAGGTGTTTCATTGACGTCTTACGACTCCCTTCTACTCTACACCTAACTCAACCCAGAACGATAACTGGCTATAGTAAAGCTGCATAGGGTCTTCCCGTCTACCCACACGTAAACCGCATCTTCACGGCTAATTCAATTTCACTGAGATACTATATGAGACAGCAGAGGCATTATTACTCTATTCATGCAGGACCGCATTTAACGGCCAAGGAATTTCGCTACCTTAGAATCCTTATAGTTAAGACTGTCATTGATCAGAGGTTCCACAAGTGTCGATAGTCGCACCTGTGTTATACTCATGACATCGGACAAGATTCAGCACCTATACAACATCGTGTGATATAGCAGATGCCTGTGTTTTTGGTAAACAGTTATGCCTCTCGATTGTGTGCCACCAATGATCGTAACCATTGGTCATCCTTATTATCGAGTGTACGGATGTAGTTTGCCGAGTTCCTTATATAGTATTATCTCATCGCCTTAGTATTCTCTACCTGAGAACCTGTGTCGGTTTAGGGTACGGTTTACTATCGCATTATTTTCTTGGCCCAGTCATACTGGACTTTCTGCGATTGACTCATCGTTCTTAAGCATTAGCCTAAGAATTTAGAGGCCGTATTCACCCATAGCTGTTTAACATTTCTATGGAACCCTTTCTCATTCGGCGGGAAGCATTATAGCTTCCTTCTACGTTACTCATGTCAGCATTATCTCTTCGACTATGTCCATAAAATGAAACACTCTACTTCAACCATGTCGAATGTGCAATTACCCAGTCTTATTCTGTTTAAAGGAATAAGAAGGCATAGTATCGGTAAGTGGTCTAAGACCCGTTAATCTTCGGCGCTACAATCCATTAGACTACTAAGTTGTTACACTTTCATTAAAAGATTGCCACTACCAAGCACACTTTATAGTTGTGTGAGGATTATAACTTCCTTATTTTCACTTAACCACTGTTTTGGGACCTTATTCTATGCTCACGGCTGTTTCCGTCTCGACTACCCACCTTATCATGAGCAGTCTGAAATCTCTGTACCAATTTACGTTATTCCGAGGTTAACTACCAATGGTAAAGCCTCTCGGCCCCCCAATTGAACCTAAGCCAAATTCATGACTTAAGTATGGCAATCAGTGCTGTACCCGCGTAAATCTAACTAGAGAGTCATACCTATATATGTTTCATTGCATACCAGCTATCTCGTGGTCAGATTGGCCTTTCACCTACAATCCTCAGCTCATTGGACAATACTGCAACATTGAACCATTCGGCCTATTTACTAGCCTGGCCAAGGATAGATCACCACGTTTCGGGTCTTATAATATTAACTATTTCCCACACTCAATAGTATGAGTTAGTCGCTTTCGCTAGGGTTCTACACCTTGCTAATACTATAAACTCGCTGACCCATTATACAAAAGGTACGTTATCACTTATTCTCATTGAAGAAGCTCTAACTGCTTATATGATTGCTAGTTCAGGATCTATTTCACTAGTCATCGACTCTCTTTTCACCTTTCCCTCACGGTACTCTTCACTATCGCTAAACATTCATACTTAGCCTTTGAGGATGGTTCCCCAATCTTCCTACAGGTTATCTCCCATAGTACTTGTTGAATAGTATTACACATAATATACAGGGCTATTACCTTCTTCGGAGTACCTATTCCAAGGTATTCTATTATGCTATAATCTAATAGGCTAATCCAGGTTCGCTCGCCACTACTTCTGGAGTCTCGGTTGATTTCCTTTCCTACAGTTACTTAGATGTTTCAGTTCACTGCGTACTATATATTTGGTTTCCCTTAGGATCGCTATGGATATCTTCTGTCATAGCTTTTGGTGTTGCCACCTCCTTTCAATGAATGCTTGCTAGGCATCCCTAACAATCACTTTGATTACTTACACCTAAATGTCCATATTTTGTCATGCTTTTATAGAATCCATGAAATATGAAAACCCTATGAGAAGCGTTCTACTAATAATATACACTGGCTGACCCATTATACAAAAGGTACGGTATGTTAGCAGCTAATAGATAGTGGAACACTGTTATATAGCAGTGGTGTGCAAGTATAGGTAAAGTAGCTATGATACATTAATAGTATCTGACCAGATCGTGGAGAGACCATGCTTAGGACATGGTCATGGAGTATGATCAACTAATGGTATTTGATGAGCCAATGGTGATCATTTGACACTGTTATCTGTCCTATCAAATATAGATCTTAAAAGTAGGCGAAAGAAGGATGAACATGATATACTCTATCTCAGTAGTGCATTCCGTAGCTATTATTCTCAGGTGCTCACACACTTGACCAAAGCAATGGGTTCGGCCCATATCTAGTTTAATTTAATATATAATATGACAGCAGTAACACAACCACGATACCAATTCCAAAGTCACCCATTCCACATGGTTGAATTTTCACCTTGGCCTCTACTAACAGCTAACGCTGTTCTATCTATGATGATTGGTGGAGTTCTATACATGCACGGAATTGCACACGGAACAACATTCCTAGTACTAGGAACACTTGCAACAACATTTGCATTTGTACTATGGTTCCGAGATATGACTACAGAAGGTACATTCCTCGGTGACCACACACTTATCGTCCAAAAAGGACTAACAATGGGAGTTTCTCTATTCATTGTAACAGAAATCTTCTTCTTCCTAAGTATTTTCTGGGCATACTTCCACTCTTCACTAGCACCTACAGTTGAACTGGGATCACAATGGCCTCCAGCCGGTATCACAGCTCTAAACCCTATGACTATTCCGCTACTTAACACTATTCTTCTACTTTCAAGTGGTGCAACAGTAACATACGCACACCACGCACTTATCGAAGGAAACCGACGAGCAGCTATCGTAGGAACAGGACTAACAATTGTACTAGCTATTCTATTCACAGGACTACAAGGATTCGAATACATTGACGCAAACTTCACAATTGCCGACGGTGTATACGGATCATGTTTCTTCTTCTCAACAGGATTCCACGGATTCCATGTGATCATCGGAACGATCTTTATTGCAGTAGGATTCTACCGAATCGTAGCATACCACTACACAGCAGAACACCACATTGGACTAGAAGCAGCTATTCTATACTGGCACTTTGTTGACGTAGTGTGGCTATTCCTTTACGCATCAGTATACTGGTGGGGTTCAGACGGTGTATTTGGATAATACATGACCTCAAAGCTTAGGCTAAACCTTTATCATTCTTTAACTCCCCGATCAACCATGATTCTAAAAGCATTGGTAAGGGATCAATATAATATAACAAATCTCAGGATTAATAGCCAAGTGGTTTAAGGCGTCGTACTTGAAATACGATAATGTGCAAGCATTCAGAGGTTCGAATCCTTTTTAATCCGATTTTAATCTTTAAAAGTGAACAATGTCACATGACATACAATAAGATCTATAATACTAAGTATTAAATGATTGAAACCTTTAACTAGGATATACAAGTAAGTGTTTAATTATGGCACATCCGGATGGGTATC
>JADGMU010000226.1:0-42344 GCA_016920895.1 Vaccinium myrtillus | reverse complement strand
AAAGTAGCCTTCTTTTCGACAATGAATTTAGGGGCAAAATTCATGTTTCAAGGGCCAAATGGTAAAATAAAATGGCTCGAAGGTTGAAACATCCACTTTTAGAGAAGTCAAGTTGTGAAGATAAGGCGGTTTGTGACTGAATTTTTCGGTTTAAGCCATTAATGGTTTCCTTCCCTCGCATAAAAGAGGTGAGCACATCGGCTGTCGACTCGTGAATCACAGCATTGCGAGACGCCTCTCCAATCCAATGTAACCGAGTTCAAAGCAGTACTAGAGATGTTTGTTCTTGAGAACTCACGTTCATCTTCGGCTGTACTCCCCCTCTGTGTTGTGTGCGTATTTCCGACCACCAGTGGCTTCCATGATTTATCAGGAATCAACTTGGGATGAACTTGGCCTGTTTTAAAATGGAAAAGGGCAATAGAGGCGTCTTTAATTGTACTACAGCTACCGAAGTTCGGTTCGGTTCGGTTCTGGTTTAAACTGATAACTGAACCGTTCCTTAAATCGAATTGAACCGGATATGTGTAATTACAAAATTACCCTTTATATGTAGAAGTTTAGCATGTGTCTTCAATGCATTGAATTTCTACTTAGATGTATATTAGTTTTGCATTTAAAATATATAGATGCATATCGCATAGCTTTTTAATTGACGGATCTGTGGCATTTCCAGTTTAACTGATTTTCATATTTGAATTTCATTCATAATTATTTCATTTTTATTTTGTTTTCTAATTTAATGGGGAGTACCCGAATCGAACCGATCCTCGATTGGTTCAGTGTACGCATCTAGTTTTGGGTAATGGGTTCGGATATGGCAATACCCGAACCGAACCGAACCGACCTATTGCCATCCCTAGAGATACCAAGCACTTACTCTTTCTGTCGGACCGCTTTTCCACCATCTATCCTAAAACCAGTTGGTGTTGGGAAGGGCTTCAATTAAGTCTTTTATGGCATTCGACATCGCACCCGCAAGTCTGTTTTTAGAGCGGTCGCAGGGAGTGACATTGTGTAACCAAATCCATGGGGGCACTCCGGGCCCAACAATCCCTCCCTCACGATGACGCTCCCGCGACTCTAACCCATGACCTCCTGACTCTGATATCACTTGTCGGACCGCTTTTCCATCATCTCTCCTAAAACCAATTGGTGTTAGGAAGTGCTTTAATTAAGTCTTTTATGACATTCGACATCGCACCCGCAAGTCTGTTTTTAGAGCGGTCGCAGGGAGTGACATTGTGTAACCAAATCCATGGAGGTACTCCGGGCCCAACACTTTCCATTGTTTTTTTTTTTTTAATATGGTCGGTGCTTTATAAAGTCAACTCCTTTGCAAGTAACGAATTCGATATATGCATGTCAAATCTCAAGGGCTTTAATTGATTTTAGAAATGGGTTTATTTCTCTCTGTTTTGGTTTCTTTCTCAGGTTTGGTTAGATTTTTCCTTGAACAAAATGACATCTTTGCCACGGATTCCATGCGAACATGCACAAGGTGCAATGGCTTTAAATGAACAATTATATTAGTGACTTCGTCTTCATAATTTTTTCAAGCCTAAGATATCCTACAGATAAGTTATAACTTCGAAGTTCTAGATATATTTCAATATCATGAATAAATTTACTTATCTTTACTAATCCATGACTCGTCACATTAAATGAGAGTGTTAAAGGACATAGCAGACACATTCTTCGACTTTGATTTTATGGGTCACCCTTACATCTTATAGACTACTTGTACACAGTCCTTGCAATTCTGTTATTCGAATCAATGATATTTACATAGAGAAATCGTAGGGAAGAAGTTCAGGCCATACATTTTAGGAATCTGCAATCTATGGTATTTTTTTTTTTATTGTCTAGAAAAATGTCTTATTCTTTTAAGTAAGATAGTTAATCATCTTCTCTATTGAAAATCAAGGGTACTGCATTATACCAATCTGGAAAGGTGTGTTCAGCAAAAACTTGGTTGTCTTCACGTCAGAAATTGACAGTTACAAACGAAGCTCTATTGCTAAAATTGCGGCAAAGGTATCCTGTGGAAAAGAAGGCTCTATGGAATCAGGTAATGGGCCTAAAAGATGAATTGGATATTAGAGGTTGCCTTCCCGAAAATAAGGATCTTGAAGGACCTCTCTAATCTGAAGTTACGTGAACAGTAGAAAGTAGAAACCTTAATCTCCTTGAAATATTAACATAGAATTTAAGCTACGGTGGAGGTAGAATTCTCTTTTTCAAAGATCATAGTTATTTGGTAGTTCATTGAGAAAAGATTGTGCAATGTGTACGAGGCATCTTTGGGTTCTAGAAAGTGCTTTTGCTTGACCAACCGGGTGACTTAAAATAAAGACGCGTCCCAAGCGTAGGACTCTCGACCGATGTAGCATAATATCCGGAAGTACCGGAGTCGAACCACAGAGACGGACGAACGTGTGCAGGACTCAAAGATGACGGGTTCACAGTTTATCTTGGCTCTTAGGTAGCCACCCCTTGTTTAATGAGGTTGATTTACTAACTCGACTACCAAACTAAATTAACTAAATATGGATTTGAAAAGGAGAGTACAGTCTTGGGAACCCAGCGTCCGCAACTAGCCTAACCAATGTTTACTCGGGCCACAATTATTCAATTTATTGATTTTAGAATAGGAAAAAGGATCCCTAACAAATGCGCACCACCTGTCACCAGTTTCCGTGCGCATTCGAATTCCGGCGATGCCTGGGTTTTGTTTGTTAGAAGAGTTTTCGTCTTCTAAAATTGCTTAAAAATTACTCCCTCCGTCCCTTTTTAAATGTGTTACTTGGGATTCTGTGCCATTTTCAACGGCTTATAACTTTTAATTTATAATAGCTTTTATGATTTTGAAAATTTTGTATAATAGAAATAATTAAGATCTATCAAACAAGATCCATAATGCATATGTTTTGAGGTTCACATTAAAAGTTATAAGCCGTTGAAAATGGCACAGAATCCTAAGTAACACATTTAAAAAGGGACGGAGGGAGTAAATTAATTCGAACCCGAGGTAAAAACATTAATTAAACTAGCCACGGGGTGCCTTCGCCCCGCGGCCGCACTCTACGAAATTACTCACTCATGACTTTAATAAATGCAGCAAACATATTAAACCTAGATCTAACCATGATTCTAACAACTTAAATAAAAACGAAACACGATACCACAAGTTTGCAGGGAAGAACGGATTCGAACACCAAAAATTCAAATGCTGGAAAACTTGAAGAACTTGAATTAAACTTGGATCTGCAAATTAATCTTGAAAACAGCAGCCAAAAGTTAAGAAAACTAAACGTAAGTTATGAATGTGGAACCCTAATTTCGAGTTATAACGGGGTTTTTATAGTAATCCCCTTTAATTTACAATTAAAATCCTAAAACAAATCGGAATTTCCTCTCACGAATACCCAAAACGCCACCGTTACAAGGCAAAGTTAAGCCCTAGGTAGCGCTACACCAAAAGGTAGCGCTACACCTTTGGTGTAGCGCTACCGCACCCCTTTACTGCCATTTTGACTGTTGACCTCTCTGTTGACCGTTGAACTCCAAGCCGCTCGGTAGCGCTACACCCATTTCGGTGTAGCGCTCCCCAAGGTTTTGTTTAGATTTTGAGCCCTGTTGTGCTACTTTTGAGCGCTCTACCAAATCCCCTGTAGCGCTCACGACGGTCCAAATTGCTTTCCTCGAGAAATTAACTCCACTACTTGGTCTCCACAGCCTTGCTTACTCTCTCGTTCCGTCGCGGCCTTTCCAAGTACCTCTCATTAGCGCCAAAATTATCCCAATTTCCTGCAAGTTAAGCACAACACAAAATCCAACCACGTGCACGCATTAAATGGAAAATGAGGTTCAACCGCACGTCTAACGCGCTAATTCTACCCTACTTAGGCGCTTAAATTCACGAATTTCTCGCGCCTATCAGCTTTTTTTTGCAAGGCAAAGAAGATTTTATTAATCTTTGGAAACAAATTACAAAGATTAAAGGGGGCCGAGGCAAATGCATCACAACGCGAGGAAGCATCCCAACAAAGTTGGCACCCCACCACGCGACAATCATATGCCGCCAAGGACCCAAAGGGAAACGAACCGATGACAGGATGTCAACCAAAATTACATGCCAAGGACAGCAATAACAAATGCTGCCTAGAGAAAACAAAATTAAAAGCCTCAAAAGCAACAGCAGCGACCTCAGCAATAGATCAAAACCTCATATCAGCAGCAACCCTGATAGATCAAATAGAAGCATGGATGCAACCAAAAAACCCAGAAAACAGAATCATACAACAGCAAATGAATCCCCACAAAACTGATTTGAAAGCTCCCCAAAAGCCCTTGCAAACCATCTGAAACATGACCAAGGAAATTGCAGAGGATTACTCAGCAATTGGAGCAAGACCACAATTCGGTTGCATGTCAAGATTTCTCATATGCAGCAGAAGAAACATAAATGACAAGCCCAACTTATCATGAAAAACTGAAAAGAGACTCAAAATTGAAAATTTCCAAAGAGGTTGCAGCAAAAACTGGTAGCAGCAGCATTTGGAACCCGCCAAAACTCACCCACAAAGCACACGAGATATTCCAAGCATCAAGGAACAACACCGACCAACCAACTCACCCACAAAGCACACGAGATATTCCAAGCATCAAGGAACAACACCGACCAACCTATGCAAGATTAACATCCAACTCCCAAAACTCCCAAAAGCAATAACCAATAAAAACAAGCATCATATTGCTGCAGAAATCCCACAAATATACCCCAACTCAGCTTTAAACACCCGAAGAGATTCACAAACTGACTCGTGAAACTTCCCTAAACCAATCCTTCACTTTGAAAATTGCAGCAAACAGATCCCAGCAACAAAAGATACGAGAACCAAAATGAATTCATGAACTGAGTATCCATGTGTATGGTAACAGCAAAAAAGAACCACATCTAGACTTGAACATATCATATTCAGCAAAAATCATATTTGATCAAACCAACGAATCTTAAGCCACATCAAAATTGACAATCAGCCCTGGCTTTGTTCAGGGCTTCCATCTCGGCTATTTTGCTAACCACCTCCCTCTCATCACCATCATAACTAATACCAAACAGTTTGTCCACTTCCCAAATAGCCTTTGCTTCATCAAGCAAAATTCTATTTCTATTATTAATCCCACCTGAAGATATTGATGCGGACAAAGCAGCAGAGGCCACAGCAGATCTAAGCAATACACATTTGTTTTTATTTCTTCTTCCTATGATGGTGCCTTTGTCCACCTTAGAGTAACCCAGAATTTCATTGATGTTTTTCCGCTTACTTTTTCCTTTTATTCCCTTAATTGCAGCTTGAATCGGGAGCTGGTTTGCTTCAAAGTGATCGTGATTCAGCTCTTCCTCAATGATAGCATTATCGTTGTGCTCCAGGTCTTCAATTACCACTTCTTTGCTGTCTTCGGTATTAAGATTTCCTCCGTTTAATGCAATGGGGAAACTGTAATCTTCTGTGAACATTCTTTTACTTACACCTTCCAGCCCGTTACTAACATCTGCCTCTTGGAATTCCAAATGGTTGGGTGTATTTATTATTGGTTGTTCGTTCATTGAAAGGCCCCCAAAGCTATCAAGCACCATCTCCTTACCCATTATTGAATTTTCAGCCCCCAAAGAAGTGTTTAATGAGTCTGAATCAGCAACATTTTCATAATTAATTTGCACGCCTTCCTCTTCTTGATTCACTTTTGAGAACACCATTTCATCATCTCCCACATCAGAATGAGTCCAATGTTTAGCTTCCACATCAGCTAATTTCTCTCTGATTAAATCACTATTATCATCTTCTTCTTCAACAGTTACAAATTTTTCCAAAGCCAGATCAGTTGGAATATTGAAAAAACTCTGCTTGATGAATCTGAAAGTTTCTTCTTCAACCACTTTAACTGAATAATTAACATTATCAACCACTATATCCATACTCCCTTCCAGTTTATCTAACTGATCAGTGGCAATAAGAATTTTTGCTTTAACAAACGATGTTTCCTTAAGAGTAGTATCATCAACTTGTAAAAATTGACCCCATAGGTTACCAATATCCTTAAAAGTTGAGTACGACCAAGCATGCAGGGGCATACCAAAACATGATAACCATACATACCTTTCTTCCTTTGCTTGATCTCCATTCCACTGCTTGATTTCTTCAACCCAACTTGAAATCCATTTTTCTTTGATCACCAAATCTCTAGTTGCCTCATCAGGAAAGATAATGACGACATATCTTCCCCCAATTGGCTTAATTTGTACTTTCTGAGCTCCTTCCCGTTTGAATATATATTCTAGATCTTCAGTAGTAATCAGTCTTTTGATTTTTGCAATTGCACTTCTACGGAGCCAAGCATTCCCAATTGGCTGCACTGTGATGGTACCCTTATGAGGATTTGCAATTTTCTCGGTATTAACTTGATCATTTCTCATTTCCCCTTGTTTGCTTGATTCAGCAAACCCTTTTTTCCTCCAAACTTCTTTGCCTCTATCCACAGCTAGAGATTTGCGATTATTGATTATCCCCTTTTTCGCGTGCAAGGACTGTTGATTGAAAACCTCCTTTTCTTTTGGTAAAAGTTGGGGATTTTTGCTCGAGTATCTATATCCCTGATTATACTGGGGATTCTGCTTCCAATGTTCTAATCTGTTTGATCCGCCTATGTTGAACATTTTAGGGCTCTGATCATCCACTTTCCTTTGAAATCTAGCAAAATTGACTCTCAATTTCAGGCCCCAATACCATGAATAATTTATCTCTGCGACAGCCTTTTCTGCATCTTCAATCTGAATGAATCTCACAAAGCCAAAATTTCTCCCCGAAATTTTACTTTTTTTATTTGGAATAAAAATTTCTCTGATTTTCCCATATTTGGAGAAGAGATTGTAAAGCCAAATTTTTCTTATCTGCTCAGGAAGATTATCTACGAAAATAGTAGCAGATTGATGGTTGTTCATGATACCTTCTACTTAAATCACACTACGGACCTGAATGCCAAAAGTTAGTGAAGAGAAAACCTGGTAATAAGTTCCTTTGAGCCGTAGAACATGAAAGCCCCTGAGGAAACCAATCTGATCATCCTTGAGAAGTTGTTTCAATTCAAACTTCGACGGCTATCTTGGAATCTGGTCTAGATCTTGAAAGCTGCTCTCTCTGCAGGTGGATAGCGCAGATGGATGAAAGCTGATAGTCTCCGGAGAACCAAAATGAAGAAAGGGACAGCAGATCGCAGATCGCAGGTGGATGAGAGGAGTGAGAAGAACCGTGGAGAGAGGGATGGAGGGGAGGATGAAACGGGATGGAGGGATAGGGAAGAGAGAGGAGGATGTGTTGGGAGTGGGAGGAGGAAGGCCAGCCGGCAATGGCCGGCGATGGCGGCGGCACAAGGATGGGTTTGAGTTTAGTACACTTGCTTGGATAGTCGCATTTGTTTATGGTTTGGAAACAAACAGCTAGAAAGCATTCAGCGAAAATAATTTCTTTGCATGTAATCTGGTGATATTTGTGGGCAAAAAAGACCCCAGTGACATGTTGTATCCCTCTTTCGGAACATGTTACCACCCGAAGAAAATAACTTTTTGTGGTTTGTGGAATCAAATAGCTGTCTCTAATCTTCCCATTATACAAATGCCTTTTACACTATAAAAATGCAACTCTTTAGTTTTTGAACTATTTTTCCTTAACAATCAACAGTGTCGAGACTAGAATCAAAAGTTTTTTAGTGGATAGTCTGTAAGTTGGGACAAGGGAGAATGTAATCCTTCTTTTGCCCAATATTTTGATTGGTTTGATCTTTTTCATTCTCATTGTAGCATCTAGGGCCTTTTTTTTTTTTTTGGCCTCTTTTTGTATATATGGACAGCATTCCCTTAATGCTTTCTTTCTAATATAAGTACTTAGTTACCAAAAAAAAAAAAAAAAAGAGAGAAAAAGACCGAAGAGTTCAGTTACATGTACACTGTGTAGTCTATACCAGATATGTTCATTGATAGTTGATACAGAGAGTAACTTAAGAGCTTCGAGCATATGGCTTAAGTTACAATATTTTCCCAATGTTCATGGATACCTGTGTCAATGTATTATGTTTAGATGTGCTGATAATTCAACTTACCTTTTGTCCGATTAAATGTATACCGATATTTGATCATTTTTATTTTTAGCACGAATGATGTACTCCATAATATCTAAAAAATAAATGATTTTGATTGCCAAAATAAAACTCACGTGGAGGTACGATAGTCCATTGTAATACTTTAATGCCTTTGGACAGTGGCAGAGCCACTACAAGACCAGTGTGGGCACATGCCCACACTGGATTTTAGGGAGAGTTTTTTTTTTCACCGGTATATCATATTATTTCTAAAAAAGATTAGTTATTGCTCTTGGGGCACCACTATATGGTGTTATAACATCATTGTCCTATGCATATTGATGTGGGACTTGAGACTAAAATATATAAGTTTTACCTAACTATGAGATGATGAAGGCCGAAAAAAAAAGGCTCATGGAGAAAGATTTTAGGGCACCACACGGAGATACCCCAGAACCATCGAATAACTAATTACTGCAAACAAACTTCAATTCACTGAATTTTTGCTTCGAAACTATTAGGTTTTTATGGATTCATAATCACTATATTACCATAAAATGTAAGTCTTTTTTTTCCTTACGATATACATCAACAAGGGTAAGTGAAAAAATTAGTGTGTTAACAACTAAAGAGAGTTGGAAATCTCTCAAACTAACTCGAACCATAGACCTTCCCTTGGAATTCAAAGGGTACAACCAAATAGGCTGAGGCACATTTATCGAAGAGAGGCTCTTTCAAATGAAAATCAAGACATGTTAGATTCTTAAAAAGAGTGATTTTTTTTACACTACAAAGTACTGGCATTTATGGTCTAATTGTGCCCTCACTGGTTTGATTTTCTGGCTACGCCACTGTCTTTGGATGTATTAAATGTCATTTGATCACATGGTCGTTGATAGCCGATGGTCTCTGATTTTCGTTACAATGATGGAATCAGAGAGACGTAAGATTGTTATGGTTTAGATCGACTATTGTAAAAATTGACTTGGTAATGACCTTACTATCTGTTGGTACAAGAGTCAAATTTAGAGAGCCTGCTTCACTACTATCTTCAGTATGTACCCTAAACCACTTCTTTTTTTTCTGATGGTGAAAATGATTGTATTCGGATGGAACCGAGTAATATCATATTCGGATGGAACCGAATACAATCTGCAAAGGTATGAGGATTCTTCCATTGATGGCGTTGTTGGAGATGAGTCTACAAAATTTCGGACGAAATTTCCGGTACCTTAATCTCGGCCGGTATTGTTCGGAATGACCGGAACCGACCGGTATTTGCCGGAATTGAGGACGGGACGGTATTATAAGGTGAGGTTACCGTTTTTATGCAAATCCGGTACGTACCGGCCGGTACGGTACGAGATTCACAACCTTGGTAATGTCTACTCAAAGCAACAATTTTGCCAATAAATTCTATTCATTAATAAATTCTTTTTGATGTTTGTTCAAAAAATATAGCTATAGTTATACAAAAAAAATTCGACGAAACTCGGCTAGGTTCAACGGAACTTAGCTAGATTATACAAAAAAAAATCCGCCGAAACTCGTGGATTAAAAAATGGCATGACATGGAAGGACACGACGCACGGGCCGGTATGGTACGACACGACACGATCAAAAAATGACACAACACGACGCAGCACGATTAAGTAAACGGGCTGGCACAGAACGCGCGACACGATTTAGTAAATGGGCCTGCTCGGCATAGCACGAAGCTCAATTGGTACGAAGCTAAGGGGGTGTTCCACTAAGGTGGTTTTTTAAAAAACTGGTCTTTCACGGTTTTTTATGTGATGTATTGTGAGAGAATGACTTGTCTCGATTTGTGGAAACAATAGTTTTTGTTAGTGGAACACCCCCTAAATGGGCCATGCTGGCCGGCACAGCATAGCCCGATTGACCCCTCTACAGTAATGGAGAGTCAATAGAGGGTTATCAAGATCAAAGAGGAAGGATAGAATTGAACTTTTTCTTCAATTTAAGACACTACTTGTGACAATTCATGTAGCTGAAATTAATCTGAAAAAAACCCATCAAACTATTTAACAAAAATAAGAGAACCCGGGGGCCTTGCTGTCCCTTAGGAGCGGCAGGCTCTATCAACCCATCCAAGCTATTCATCTTGGCAGTAAACGGTTCAGATTCGCAGATGCATTTTTACCGGTAATAATACACTTTAATTTGACCGGTAAGAATGCATCTGCGAATCTGAACCGTTGATTCTCGAGATGAACGGCTGAGATCAAAAGTATTACCATAATTACTTCATTACTTATTTCTTCCAAATTCCTTTGCTTTGAAAGTATAAGTAAATCAACTTTCGCCAATTCATGATCTGTATCCTAATCACCACACCACTTATCATTATAGTATACCTGCTATTAAAATTCTCTATGTACAATTAAATTTATCAATAATATTGTGTAAGCATAGGTGCATTAATAGGTAGAGCTTTTGTGATTATTGGTTTGGACCGAGACGAAGCTCCAAATCCAAATCCACTATTTTATTTCTCTCTTGTTCTTCTCCCTCACTCATAATGGTTGGTGGCCCAATTCGCAAGCTCAAATCGTCCAACTTGTGACTTCCACGAGGACCAGAAGCAGGGCCAGTACTCTTGATTTTTGGATCACTCGAGCCTGATCCCAAGTCTAGTTGTCCATCTACTATTAAGTCATAAAAAATTTAAAAAATTATGTCAAAAAAATAAGTAAATAATGTTGCATTGTACTTTTAGCTTGAATTACAATGAAAAATCAAAATGTTACTCAGATTATTGTCTTTTATGATTAGGCATAGTTTTCCAAAAGATTTTAGCAACCCAGTTGCTAAAATCATCATGATTTTAGCAAATGAGTTCAGAAGTTGCTAAACTCATGGTACTTCAAATAAAAAAATCAAAAAACGATGCACGGAACTACTTCATTTTTTGATTTCAAAAAATTGATTTTAGCACTTGCTGAACTCATTTGCTAAAATCATGGTTGATTTTAGCAACTGGATTGCTAAAATCTTTTGAAAAACTATGCCTTAGCATGATTCGATTAAAAGAAAACTTCTCATCTCATTTTTTGAAGCAATTAATTTATGGTTAAGTTTTCTCTATAAACTTTTGTTCTGGTATTTTTCTTCTTCTTTTGTTTAGTTTTCTTTTCCCATTTTCTTTTTAACTTTCCGTCATCAGATTTGAGATAAGTTACAGACCTTGTCATCAAATTGACAAATGAATTCTACGACACCAAACCAAATTGACAAATGAATTCTACGACACCAAACCCTAGTAATTTCCCCGAAAAAAATAGGATTTGGTGTCAAAGAATGCATCTGGCCGCGATTCACCCTCTTTCCTCCCAATGCCGCGAAGTCATGGTGTGAATGATGATGATCACTTGCAATGGGTGAAAAATGAGTAGTATAGTACATGAAAAGTTTCCCCAAAAGTAGCCTTAGAAAGAGAAATCAATGTTCATTTCTCTATCCTAAACATTTTCGGGAAAAACTTAATTTTCATGTATCCTAGAAATATTTTCGGTGAAAAATACTTACAGTTTTTAGCCATGTTGTTGTTCTTGATTTTAGGTTCTCTGTGCCAGTTCTGGTGCCCTCCCAAGGCTCTAAAGTCGGCGAATTGCCTGTCGCATTTGGGGCACTTGTAGGTTTTGACTTTCTTCGACTGATCCATGTAACAACTTTCTTGGTGGATGAGTGATAAAAATTTGGATTGAAGAGGGGAGAGAGAGAGAGAGAGAGAGAGAGAGAAGGGATTTATAGAGAAAAATGCTTATGGGATGGCGTATATATATGAGTTGAGGGAAATTAGAGTTGATGAGAGAGAGGAGGGAAAGGGAGAATGTGGTATTGTTTACTAAGTTGATAAAAGATATATATATCACACTATAAGATTTTACAAAATTACATTTTTAATGAAAGCGTGATAAAGAAATTAATATTCACTGAATTATTAATTTCACTTTGCTATAAAAACCATGGTTGTTAATTATTTTTATCACAGTTTTGTTAGAATTGTGATTGTAATCGCTTAATTTTGTCATAATTTGTCTATAAGCGTCGTAAATCTAGTTGCCTATTTTAACTATTTCTTTATAAAAGCGTGATAGAATAGTTTTTTTTTTTATTAATTTTAACCACGTTTATAAGCAATGATAAATGTACTTGCTTAACTATTTTTTGTAATACCGTGATAGAATATTTTTTTATTATTAGTTTTAACCACGTTTTGTTTCTAGCGTGACCAAAGATTTTTTTCTAAAATTGTGTTACAGTCCCAACTCAAAAAATTGATGTCCAAAGCTTTTGACTCCTTCTTCATATTCCTGATTTCCGTCTTTACTGATTTTTTAGCAACTTATTTATTATTTTTTTACCTATGTCATAACTCTATTCAAAAAATAAATTTTTTTATTAAAATATTTAAAAATTTAACGAAAGATGAAAATAAACTTTCCCCTCTCTTCCTTCAGTTCAGAATAAACTTTCCCTTTGTTTTTTTGCTAAATAAAACTTTCACTATTCCTCTCCCGTCTCTCTTACGCCCTAGCACCATACTCCTATTGCGCTCGACTCCCTATCCCTTGAGCTGCTGCTACGCCAAGGGATAGCGTTAGCGTCAATGGCTATGCCAAACAAGTCCATTCTCATTAATTCCAAGGGGTTGGCAAAGTAGTGTTAACGTCTTACTTAGAGGTTTGCTCCCACCTGAGGTCTCAGGTTCGATTTTTCTTGCCAGTAAACTCCCGGGGCCAATGGGGATTACCTCCAAGTCCCCGGAATTAGTCGATGTGCATGCAAGCTGACCCGAATATTCAGTTATCCAAAAAAAAAAAAAAAACAAGTTCATACTCATCGAACCCATGAAGGTCTTCCACTGGCACCAATCTGCTTTTCTCTTTCAACCTTTACAAGTTTGGATATGTGCGTGTCGAATCTTCTTGTTTTTCTCAGGGGCTTGTCACATTTTTGTGGATCTAGTTCTCTTAATTTGTTGCCGCATAGAGCATTTTTTGGTGGGTTTTGTTTTAATCTTTTCTTACCCCTATGAAGTTCGCATGTTAATCTGTTGAAATTATAGTTTAATGAATTCTTTCATTTGAACTGGAAGGTGATTCATTACACTAATTATCTATTTTTATTTCACTATAGATTTGTTTATTTTGCCTTAATGGGTTGTTTTTGTGTTGATGTAGCCTAGCCTGGGGAAATTTTTGGGTGTCGAGCGAGCACTACGTGGTTGTGCCCGAGCGCGCATTCCGGCCGTCCAAAAGTATTATGGACGGCCTAGATTACTCCTCTCTCTCTCTCTCTCTCTCTGAAATCCGTACCGTCAGGGGCATTGCAAAAACTCCTTGTCCGAAACATTGTAATCTTGATAATATACTTCTAGTTCAACAAATTGAATTTTTTTCTTCAATCCCAGATACTACTTGTGATAATTCGTGTAGCTGAAATTAATCTGAATAAAAACCCATCAAACTATTTAATGAAAATAAGAAGCACCTATAATTAAATACAATCGAAAGCTACCTAAAAAAATAAACAAATAAAAATAAAAAAACATAATAAAAATTTATAAAAAAAATTGCCACACCACTCTTCATTGAAGTATATCTGCGACTAAAAGTCTCTCTGTACAATAAAATTCAACAACATTGTGATCATGGGTTTTGACCGAGACGAAGCTCCAAGTCCACTACTTCATTACCCTCCCCATCACCTACAAGTCTCGGTGCAATTCGTGAGCTCAAATTCTCCAACGTGCAACTTCCATGAGGACGAGAAGACACAAACTCAAGCGAGAAAAAACTAGGGTTTAGTGTCGGAAAATGCATCCGGTAATTCACCCTCCGTGCTGCCAAAGCAGCATAATTGTGCTGTGATTGGTGATGACGACGACGATGATGATAGCATGGAACGCGTGAAATATACTTACAATTGTAGGACATGATCATGTTGTAGTCCATTTCATTCATGGCCTTGTGGGATAGTGAAGAACACTCATCATGGCTAATTACCTTCTTAGCCTCGGCTTTGTCTCTTCTGTGTACGTTCATGTGCCCTCCTAATGCTTGAGCATTGGTGAATCCCCTCTTACAAAAGCTGCAATCGTATGTTCGGAGGACGACGGCATTGACTTTTTCTGGCTGATCCATGGAAGAACTTTCTCTGAAAATTTGAGAGAGAGAGAGAGAAAGGGTTTCAAAAAGAAAAAAGATGCATGGGATTTATAGATGGACGCGAGTGTGGATTGACAAATAAAATAATAAAAATTTATTGGGTGGGAGAATCTATATAGTTGAAATTTTTTTAAGAAGTTACTATTATATTTATAAGGAAATTTTGAAACTAGGGTAGGGTGGTCGCCGAGCCAGCTTGCTCTTACGTCCATCCTTTGAATTGGGGATTGGGACTTTTTATGCTTATATGAGTGAGGGAAATCAGAGTTGATGAGAGAGAGAAAATGGTTTCTTTTTGTTTGTTTTTTTTTTTTTTTTGGAAAATGGTTTTAGCCGGCGAATTAGTGTATACCTTTCTCGCTAATTTGTTGACTTCTTCCTGTTCATCTACTGAATTATCTTTTTGAAAAAAAATTAATTCAGTGCTTTTAATTATAACGATTTTCGTTTAGTTGGGTACTGAATACTTTTTTCCAACAAACAAATTTCCCACAAAATAATACTAAACAGAATATGCAAAACAATAATTATTATAAAATTTGTAGTAGAAAGAGTAAACAGGTACAGGCTACATCACTTGATTAGATTTACTAAATGAAATTGATAACTAGCAAGTACACCGAAAAATATCCTAATAAACATTTTTAATTATTTGGATGTATACCATATCTAGTTGCCCTAACTCCTCTTAAGTTAATAATTACTTGTGCAAAAAGATTCATAACTTTTACATTAAAATCCATGACATCCAAGGAAAAACTCGTATCTACGAAAGTTATGAATTAAGAATCATGAATATCTATACGCAACGGGCGGTTCGGATGTGCACAACACCTACTGTGCAGCAACCCCAAATCCGCGCAAAGGCTATGTGTCTCTATTCGACTATTCCAATGTTATAAATTCATGATTAATTTTCAAGTTTACATGCATTGGCTAATTAGTGTAGATGGGAAACAAAAATGAAATAATGTAAAAAGTTAAAAAAAAACGGAATATTACATCTATCATCATATTGAACAAGTATTCCTTTTATACTTTCACACGACATGTGGATTTCATTCAGTCATGCGTCAATTTATTTTGCATGGTGGCATGGTCGTCATATTCACGAAAATTGAATCAACTACAATACAATAATAATAAAACTACAATAATTATAATTACAACTTATAATTAATACTTCTATTGCTGTTCAAAAAAAGTAATTTATGTTTGTATTTGATGAAGTTTGACTACTTTTTTTTGAACGGCAAAGTTTGACCACTTATGTTCATGGCTGGCCAACTAGGGGATGGTGTTGTTCCTTTTTTTTTTTTTTTTTTTTTGAACGGGGTTGATCACGACCATCTGTGGTCGGTCATACGGTTTAGATATGTTCGTATAAGATGTGATCTGAGCCATCCATAACTAACTACGAACGGCCGTGATCAGCCAGCACCCATGCTGAGTTCTTCTTCTTATTACTTTATTCATGTAAGACAATTATTTGACATTATCACCAAGGAGCAGACCTAGGGGTGCGGACCGGCCGGGTTCTCATACACTTTCTTATTATTCCATTATTTATACTATATTTTGGGTTTTATTTGCAAAATTAAAAAAAAAATGTCCTCTCAAAATTATGTTATTAGTATGTAAGAATGATATTTTATTTTTAATTTATGAATATACTATGTAATTTATCCCTGAATTAAGAAGTCTGCCACCGATGATATATAAGTACTACTATTCAATATCAGTTGACAGAAATTAACCCTAACCCATTATTCACCGAAAATAGTTAGGAAAAAGATATTGAAGATCCCAAACACCTTTAGATGGTCGAGATGTGTGCTCGGATACCACGTAGGATCGTGTCTGCTCGGCACTGAAGAATTTCTCCTGACTTCCAAACTCAAAATAGATATCTATGCATTTATGAATCAACCATTTTTTTTTACCTCCTCTAGTTCTTGTTAACTAGCTGGCTCTTACCAAGTAGTCTTTGTGTAAGCTTTTTGTTTTGGTTCGCACCTAAGATAAGCCTCTGTATAACCTACATTGCTTTCTAATTAATATCCTTCATTTTCATGCAAGCTAGCTCCAACTGTACTCTTTTGAAGTACTCCTCACTTCAGAGAGAGAGAGAGAGAGAGGAGGGGGAGAGAGAATTGTCAAATGAATATTAGAATTATACATTTTCTTTTGTAAGTACAAATTTGGACCATTTCTCGATTCGTACGTGTTATCCTTATGCAATGATCATGCTAAATGTATGTCCCTGAAGGGACAATAAAATAATAGAGTTATTAACGTTATATATGTCTTGTAGTAAGATAATTGTGTATAGCTGGTTAGGTCAAAAAAATAATGGGAATCAAGGAGGCGGCCTAACATAACGCGTAAACATACACTGGCATCTGCCAAATACCTTTCGATTTTGACCACATCTTACAATTAAATCAGTGCTACAAGACGGACATTACTGTTTCCAGTAGTAGGAATATAGTATGTCCTAATTTGTTTGTCCCTTATTCTTTTTTGTTCGGATTACAAATTGCTTGTATTTCTTAGTTACTAAGGAGAATCCTACAATACACACATCCTTATTTGAGTGTGTATGATACACATCCCTATGAAAGTAACGAATTGTTTTGTAAAAGTTACAAATCTTTTGTAAAAGTTACGAATTTTTTTATAAAAGTTACGAGACACACCAAAATGTTACGAATCATAGAAAATGTTATGAATCATATTGCTAAAAAGTTACGAAAAACTAAAAAATGTTACAATTGCCGATGAGGTGGCACAATCTGAACCATACAATAGGTGGATATATATGGTACACCCAAATAAAGGGTGTGTATTCTTTCAAAAAAATAAAGGGTGTGTATTGTAGCCATTTCCAATTACCAATACTCTTTATAATGAAATTTGTATAATATTTACCATATATATCTAATTCTTTTTGAAATGGGTATTTTGGTGAGTCAGTTCTGTATTTTTGTCCAGAATATTCTTGGATTTTTATTTTTCAGGAGTTAGTGAAGCTTATCCAGTTTGATTGTTTTAAGTGTAGGTTCCTCGCCCATAGGGCTACAAATAAACCGAGTTGTTCGTGGCTCGGCTCGGCTCATTTAGTAATCGAGCCCGAGCTCGTGTTTGGGACTCGTTTAGTAAATGATCAGCTTGGTAAGCTCAGCTCGCAAAAAGTCAGCTCGTTAACTAAATTATCGAACGAGCCAAGCTCGAGCTCGATTTTTTAGCTTGTGTACTAAACAAGCCGAGCTCGAGCAAAGCTCGGCTCGGCTCGGCTCATTCACACCCTTACTTGCTCACTATCTGGGTTATTTTCGTATTTTCGTATTTTGATTTTCTTCTCTTCCTTGTATTGTAGGTATTATAATTTTTTTTTTTTTTGGCTGATAAAAAAAATATTTTACATAGGGAGAATTTTGCGATTAGTCTATATCAATCATCCGACTACAACCCAACTCCTATGTGACACGGCCAAGTCTCTGGGGTGATTTGGCTAAAAAGAAAAAAATTGGTTTTTTCGTTTTGTCTTTATTCAAAAAAAATTGTATTTGATAGTTTTGCCTCAAGATTTTGTAGTTTCTGGATTAATCTCGTCGAGACAAATCCAAAGAGTATAAAATTATGGTCAAAAGTAATAGTTTTTTGAATGAAGCCGAAAATAAACCAGTTTTTTGGATTATTTTTCGTCTTTATTCACGAAACTTTAAGTTTGGCTAATGATTTTATACTTTTTAGATTCCTCTCGTTGAGACAAACCAAGAAACTACAAAAAATCGACCGACAACTAAAAAATGCAAAAAAAAAAATTGAATAAAGACAAAATGACAAAAAACCAAAAAACCAATTTTTGCTTTTTAGCCAAATTGCACGACTTAATTAGACAGTTGGTTCAATGGTTTTATATCTACACTTGTGTTCAGTGAGGTAATTTGGGTCCAAATTTTGTACGCATCTTTGACCAATTCAAAAAATATATCCTTACAATTTGACTTCAATGATGCAGATATATATGTAGTGCCCTGGTTGAGATTAAGTGGGTCGTTGAATTAGTGAAGTAGTTGTTAAAGTATCTAACTCAAAACCATTACTAATGATTTGGGCGTTCACGTTCATATACTAACTTTTTGGAGTTTATAATTAACAAATGTGGAACAAACTCAAACGAAACTCGCACGTGTGACACGTGACTTGCACTCGGAGCGGTTAATTAGGTTCTCTTAATTTGTAGATTCAAATCAAATAGACCAACTGAATCACTAAAGTGGGGATCATGTGGCTATTAGCTCATATAATCTTTACGAAAATTGATATTGGCATTCATCTTTTCTCTATTGGCACTCCCTTTTTTTTGTCTTTATTTACATAGTGCAAGAGCAATTTTACCTACTAGAGACCAAAAAAAAAAAGTGTCAATAGAGAAATTGGGAATGTCAATATCACTCGTAAGAGGCATTTACCAGCCGCTCCAGTTTTGGAGGGATGGTTACCACGCGCTCCACCAAAAACTTTAAAAAGCACCATTTACTCCAGTACTCCACCCATGTGCACAGGAACAACAAAACACAACCCACCCCATGTGCCGTCCCGTCAGTCCCATGTCCCCATCCCGTCAGTAAACTGTGATTTTTTTTTTACTTTTAAATTTAAAACCTCAAATCCTATGAAAGTGTGTAACCCCTAGGGTACCCTATGAAAATGTCTAAAATCGTAGGGTACCTTATGAAAGTGTCTAAACCACTAAAAACCCTATAATAGGAAAGTGCATCTTAATCCTAAACCCTAGGGTACCCTATGAAGGTGTCTAAACCTAAACCCTAGTGTACCCTATGAAAGTGCTTAACATCCTAGGGTACCCTATGACAGTGTCTAAAACACTAAAAACCATATAATAGGAAAGTGCATCCTAAGTGCCTAAACCCAAAAAAGAGTGATTGACCTTAATGGAGTCAGTGGTAATTAAAAAGAATGATTGGAGTTGGTGGTAATAAATATTTGTTTTTTGTACTGGCCCGTAATAAATCCTTACGAAAATGACATTTTATTTGCAATGTAACGGCCCGATTGGATGCCGGATTAGTTTTAGGGGTATTAAATATGGAGGGGGTATAAGATAGTAGGGGGTAATATATATGGAGGGTGGCCCCACAGTGATGTGACATTTATGGAGGGGGATTAAGTAGTACTTGGTTTGGATGATTTTGTAAGAAGGGAGATTAAATTTGGGTAGATGATGTAGAAAGCTGTCAAAAGACTTTTTTGCCCTTGTGTGAATATTCGTATTAGTTATGTGTTTTTATTATTGAAACTCAATAACTAATTAAGCTATAAGATTTAATTGTAATTAATTTTTATATTAATTGTTTTATTATAAAAATTAATTTAGATGTTTACTTTTTATTATAAAAATTATTGAATCGGATCATCTTTTATGAGTTTCCAAAAAGTATGTCAAAAAACTAACGAGATTTTTGGGTAAAGAATGTATACTAACGAGATTTTTGGGTAAATAATTGTTTTATTATAAAAACTAATTAATTTTTTTATTATTATTGGGTAAATAATACTCCTAATTTTTTAGTACATTTTCAAATAATAAAAAAAAAACACAGCACATGCCAATGTCTTGGGAGGGGTATTGGGAGGGGGTATTAAAAGGGGTACAATGGTCATTTTTCAGGGGGTATTAGGGGGTCATAAATATGGACACCCCCTGGGGTGTCCATAAATAACACCCCTGCAGGGGTGATATTTAGTCCGGGTGATAAATAACACCCTTGCACTTATTTTTAGCAAACCAATCGGGCCGTTAGGATATTCGACAGATCGCCCCGTTTCCCTTATATGGGCCTCCACAATCAGATTTTGAAATGGAAGGCCCAATCATTTACGGCAGGGCTTTTCTCGGCTCACTCTTCCCTCTGGGCTGCAATATAGTTCATACTTCATACCGTGGGACTTTTGGCCCAATAATAATACTAGAAATATATGGGCCTCAAATATATAGGCCGTACTCCCCCTCTGTGTTGTGTGCGTATTCCCGACCACCAGTGGCTTCCATGATTTATCAGGAATCAACTTGGGATGAACTTGGCCTGTTTTAAAATGGAAAAGGGCAATAGAGGCGTCTTTAATTGTACTACCGCTACCGAAGTTGAGATTCTTAAGATGTTCCTGGTAATTTATGGGTACCCCCGTCCCCGCCCCTATCGGATATCGGGTTTACCAGCCCCGCCCATATATTTTTTTCACATATTAGTAAAGTATATTTTAGACTTCAATATAATTTTTTTTTAACAGAAATATTTTAGACTTCAATATTAGTGGGCACAAATGATAAGAGTTCACATATAACTTTCACAACTTAACAAAAATCTACTATCAAATGTTATATTTTAGTCATAAAAATAAAATTATAAGAATACAAATAAAATTTGATGCATATAAGGGAGAAAATATAATTTCATATATATAAATACAATTATACATATGTATATATGTCGGGGCGGGGTGACCATACCCCTGCCCCTACTCTAACACTGGCGGGTTTTTCAAAATCACCCCCTGCCCCTACCTGTTACCAAAGAAATAGAAAAAAACCCTACCCTATTGGGGCGGGGTGGGGTGGGGCGGGGTCGGAGCGGGGCGGGTTGAATTGCCATCCCTAAACAGGATGCCTTCAATCTCTTATAGGCACATCAACACACTCAGCAATTAGTTCATTAGAGGTCTACAGGATTGCGATAATGTCCAGATAAATGATTAGAAATTTAGGAGTGAAATTTAAGAGAGGAGAGCGATATCGTTTCAGGATTTCCATTGTTTTTTTTAATTATGGTTAGTGCTTTATAAAGTCAACTGCTTTGGAAGTAACCAATTCGATACAATTTCTTTTTTGAAGGATACCTTTTGTCTGATTAAATGTATACCAATATCTGATCATTTTTATTTTTAGCACGAATGATGTACTCCATAATATCTAAAAAATAAATGGTTTTGATTGCCAAAATAAAACTCACGTGGAGGTACGCTAGTCCATTGTAATACTTTAATGCCACCGGATGCAATAAATGTCATTTGATCACATGGTCGTTGATAGCTGATGGTCTCTAATTTTTGTTACGATGATGGAATCAGAGAGACGTAAAATCGTTACGGTTTAGATCAAACTATTGTAAAAATTGACTTGGTAATGACCTTACTATCTGTTGGTACAAAAGTCAAATTTAGAGAGCCTGCTTCACTACTATCTTCAGTATGTACCCTAAACCACTTCAATTTTTTCTGATGGTGAAAATGATTGCATTCGGATGGAACCGAGTAACATGTCTATTCAAAGCAACAATATTGCCGATATATTCTTTTTCATTAGTAAATTCTTTTTGATGTTTGTTCAAAAAATATTGCTATAGTTATACAAAAATGATTCGACAAAACTTGGCTAGATTAAACGGAACTCAGCTAGATTATACAAAAAAAAATCTGATGAAACTCGTAGATTAAAAAATGGCACGACATGGAAGGACTCGACGCACGGGTACGGCACGACGCGATTAAAAAATGGCACAACACGACGCAACACGATTAAGTAAACGGGCTGACACGACACGATTAAGAAACGGGCCGGCACAGCACGACACGATTTAGTAAACAAGCTTGCACGGCATAGCACGAAGCACGATTGGTACGAAGCTAAATGGGCCGTGCCGGCCGGCACAGCACGACCCGATTGACCCCTCTACAGTAATGGAAATTAAAGAGAGGTTTATGAAGATCAAAGAGGAAGGATAGAATTGAACTTTTTCTTCAATCTCGGACACTACTTGTGATAATTCATGTAGCTGAAATTAATCTGAAAAAAACCTATCAAACTATTTAATAAAAATAAGAGAACCCGGGGCCTTGCTGTCCCTTAGGAGCAGCAGGCTCTGTCAACCCATCCAAGCTGTTCATCTTGGCAGTCCACGGTTCAGATTTGCCGATGCATTCTTACCAGTAATAATACACTTTAATTTGACCGGTAAGAATGCATCTGCGAATCTAAACCGTTGATTCTCGAGATGAACGGCTAAGATCAAAAGTATTACCATAATTACTTCATTACTTATTTCTTCCAAATTCCTTTGCTTTGAAAGAATAAGTAAATCAACTTTCGCCAATTCATGATCTGTATCCTAATCACCACACCACTCATCATTATAGTATTCCTGCTATTAAAATTCTCAATGTACAATAAAATTTATCAATAATATTTTGTAAGCATAGGTGCATTAATAGGTAGAGCTTTTGTGATTATGGGTTTGGACCGAGACGAAGCTCCAATTCCAAATCCGTTACGTTATTTTTCTCTTGATCTTCTCGATCACTCATAAGGGTCGGTGGTCCAATTCGCAAGCTCAAATCCAACTTGTGACTTCCACGAGGACTAGAAGCAGGGCCAGTACTCTTGATTTTTGGATCACTCGAGCCTGATCCCAAGTCTGGTTGTCCACCTACTATTAAGTGATAAAAAAAATTTAAAAAAATTATGTCAAAAAAATAAGTAAATAATGTCACATTGTACTTTTAACTTGAATTACAATGCAAAATCAAAATGTATGATTAGCACGATTCGATTAAAAGAAAACTTCTCATCTCATTTTTTGAAGCAATTAATTTATGGTTAAGTTTTCTCTATAAACTTTTGTTCTGGTTTTTTTTTTCTTTTGTTTAGTTTTCTTTTCCCATTTTCTTTTTAACCTTCCATCATCATATTTGAGATAAGTTACGGACATCGTCATCAAATTGACAAATGAATCTTACGACACCAAACCCTAGTAGTTTCCCCGAAAAAACTAGGACTTGGTGTCAAAGAATGCATCTGGCCGCGATTCACCCTCTTTCCTCCCGATGCCGCGAAGTCATGGTGTGAATGATGATGATCACTTGCAATGGGTGAAAAATGAGTAGTATAGTACATGAAAAGTTTTCCCAAAGTAGCCTTGGAAAGATAAATCAATGTTCCAGATCACTACAAGAAAAAAACATATTTGGTGACATGAAAAAAATTCATCAAAGGCCGAATTTTTGTCACCTATTATCATTGGTGAAAAAGGATGAGGAAGTCATTGTATCCGTGACACTGAAAGTCAATAGTGACAAAAATTATGCACTTGTCACGGAATGATGTCAACAGTGACAGAAATATGGTGTCACGAAAGAGAGATTTTCCGTGACAGAAATAGAGGTGTCACGGAAGATTTGTGGGCACCCAGATTCGAACTTGCAATGTCGCATGTACTACTCGAAATAAACCACCACGCCAAACAACATTTCAAGTGTAAATGTCAGATATTAAATATAATACCTTTCATTAGTGTTTGTACATTTTCAAATTTTCTTATTTTATATAAATTATAATTCTGTGCAACGTTACTACCGTTCTAGTGCCTAAATGTGTTTGAGAAAGTTTAAAATTTTGCAGATATGGCATTTTCTGGTGGGTGAATTTGTGTACTGCGTATTGCAATATAACAATCTTTACTCAACTACATTTAAAAATAACATTTGTTATGTTTATTAATTTAGATAATGGTAATGTAGATGCTTTGAAAATAGACTTCTGATAATATAACTTTGACATATTTTTCAACACAACATCACTTCAAGATATTTTAAATTTTACCTTTTATGGAGTTTTTCATTAATTTTTTTTTTATGAATAAACGGTTATTTCTAAAAAAGGAATCCATATGCCAGTCATCCTTTCAAAAAACTTTATTTTTTTCAGCTCACATTATTTGCTATGTGATAAAATATTTCTTACCAAGTTCTTCAATATTTTTTTGGTTTATTTCATCTTTTGAGATAAAGCTAATGTGTAGAATAAGGGACAAAAGTATTTTTTTAATGTCTAATTATTACTAGAAAATTGACAATATATGATTCTTTAATCACCAATTAAATGCAATTGCGAGGAAATATTTTTTCTCATGTGTCATTTATTTCTTTTAGTTAATTATGTCTTACGATTTCAATAAATCAAGAAAGGGATCGAAGTGTGAGCTTATGCTTTCTAGAGAGAATTTCTTTGGTTCACGTCTCTAAATGTATCCAAAGCCGTGAGATTTTAACGGTGGCTACATCAAAGGTGATTTTTGTCTTTGGTGGAAAAATTTTGTGTCACCGAATCTCCTCTTTATTTGGCGCCTTGGTTAAAGCTTTTCCATGACAAGCAGAAAAGTTTTGTCACCGTTGTGTGCGGTTTTGTCTTCAATGACAAAATTTTGTGTCACCAAATGTCCTCTTTATTTGGCGCCTTGGTTAAAGCTTTTCCGTGACAAGCAAAAAGGTTTTTTTGTCACCGTTGTGCGATTTTGTCTTTGGTGACAAAATTTTGTGTCACCGAATGTCCTCTTTATTTGTCACCTTGGTTAAAGCTTTTCCGTGACAAACAGAATTTTTTTTTTTTTGTCGCCGTTGTGTGCGATTTTGTCTTTGGTTACAAAATATTGTATCACTGAATCTCCTCTTTATTTGGCGCCTTGGTTTAAAGTTTACTGTGACAAGCAGGAAATTGTTTTGTCGCCGTTGTGTGTGTTCCGTGACAACGTTGATTTTTTTGTCACCAAAATTGTTTGTTCTTGAATCGATTCACAATCATGTGAATCTGGACCGTTCATTTCTCTATCTTGAACACTTTCGGGAAAAACTTTTCATGTATCCTAATATTTTCGGTGAAAAATACTTACAGTTGTTAGCCATGTTGTTGTTCTTGATATTCATTTTGTCTTTTCCGTGTTTGTTCATGTGCCCTCCTAAGGGCATCCTCATCAGACTCAACAAAAAAAAACACCAAATTTAACCACAAAAACACCTTTTACAATTTAGCAAGTCACTTTATCAAAAATTCAAAAAATCAGACTCTCTATCCAAACTTTACTATATTAAACTATTCCCCCTCAAATCTATTAAAAAAAATTTCGCCTAAAATTTTGTGGTTCATGCGGTAAAATTTTGTGGTCCGTGCGGTAAAATTCTTTGGTCCATGCGTTTATGTCTCTGCCCCTGGCCCCCCTCCCTCTTGCCCAACAAAGGTTAGCCACGTGTAAACCCCACCCCCCCTCCCTCTCTCTCTCTTCTGCCCATTCTGACGCATGCGGGAAAAAGAAAAAAAAAAAAAAAAAGGCTAACCCATGAACAGTACCACTACCCAATTACCGAGTTACTGTAGCAAAACTATAAATTCATGTGACCACTGGGCAATCGCCTGTCGCAATCGGGGCATTGGTAGCCGGGTAAGACTTCGTTGACTTTCTTCGACTGATTTTTGTCTTTTCCGTGTAAGTTCATGTGCCCTCCTTTGGCTTGATAACTGGCGAATCGCATCAGGCAATTGGGGCATTCGTAGGGTAAGATCACTTCGTTGACTTTCTTCGACTGATCCATGTAACAACTTTCTTGGTGGATGAGTGATAAAAATTTGGATTGAGGAGAAGAGAGAGAGAGAGAGAGAGAGAGAGAGAGAGAGAAGGGTTTATATATATATATATATGAGTTGAGGGAAATTAGAGTTGATGAGAGAGAGGAGGGAAAGGGAGAATGTGGGGTTTTGTTTACTAAGTTGATAAAATATATATCACTATAAAATTTTACAAAATTACATTTTTAATGAAAGCTTAATTGATAAAGAAATATTCACTGAATTATTAATTTCACTTTGCTTTTAAAACCGTGGTTGTTAATTATTTTTATCACAGTTTTGCTAGAACGGTGGTGATTGTAATCGCTTAATTTTGTCATATTTTGTTAATAACCGTTGTAAATGTAGTTGCCTATTTTAACTATTTCTTTATAGAAGCGCGATAGAATAGTTTTTTTTATATTAATTTTAACCACGTTTATAAGCATGATAAATGTACTTGCTTAACTATTTTTTGTAAAAGTGTGATAGAATATTTTTTATTATTAGTTTTAAGCACGTTTTGTTTCTAGCGAGACAAAAGATTTTTTTCTAAAATTGTGTTACAGTCCCAACTCAAAAAATTGATATCCATAGCTTCTGACTCCTTCGTCATTCCTGATTTTCATCTTTAGTGATTTTTTTAACAACTTATTTATTATTTTTTTACCTATGTCATAACTCTATTCAAAAAATAAATTTTTTTATTAAAATATTTAAAAATTTAACGAAAGACGAAAATAAACTTTCCCCTCTCTTCCTTCAGTTCAGAATAAACTTTCCCTTTGTTTTTTCGCTAAATAAAACTTTCACTATTCCTCTCCCTTCTCTCTTACGCCGCATGAGAGCTAGCACATCGGCTGTCGACGCGTGAATCACAGCATTGCGAGGCGACTCTCCAATCCAACGTAACCGAGTTCAAAGCAGTACTAGAGATGTGTGTTCATGAGAACTCAACTTCGGCTGTACTCCCCCTCTGTGTTGTGTGCGTATTCCCGACCACCAGTGGCTTCCATGATTTTTCAGGAATCAACTTGGGATGAACTTGGCCTGTTTTAAAATGGAAAAGGGCAATAGAGGCGTCTTTAATTGTACTACCGCTACTGAAGTTGAGATTCTTAAGATGTTCCTGGTAATTTATGAGTACCCCCGTCCCCGTCCCTATCGGGTATCGGGTTTACCAGCCCCGTCCATTTTTTTTTTCGATTATTAGTAAAGTATATTTTAGACTTCAATATTAGTGAGCACAAATGATAAGAGTTCACATATAACTTTCACAACTTAACAAAAATCTAATATCTAATGTTATATTTTAGTCGTAAAAATAAAATTATAAGAATACAAATAAAATTTGATGCATATAAGGGAGAAAATATAATTTCATATATATAAATACAATTATACACAATCCGGATCCCCTCAGGACTCCCGGATTTGTCTTAGGTCCGGACTCTTAACGAAGCACCTCGCGGGTTAAAAGCAACCGGGTCCGGCAAAAATGTGCCCGCGGGTCGCATATCCTTCCTATTCGGGTCATTCTTCCCCTACACGATTCAAACGAAGAGAGAGAGAGAGAGAGAGAGAGGTCAGGCGATTGAAACGAAGAGAGAGAGAGAGAGAGAGAGAGAAGGAGATCGCGAAGAAGAAGAACAAATCGTGGTCCAAGACGAAGAAGACGACATCCCAAGGTTCGATTCTCTCCCTCTCAAACATTTTCCTGTCGTTTCTGGTTCGAATCTAGGGTTTTGGTACAAATCGAAAACCCTAGTTTATTCTGTGTTTTTTTGTGAGATTTGGAACTCGAACTCGAAACCCTAGTTTCGAACTCTGAAGTCTCTCTCTCTCTCTCTCTCTCTCTCTCTCTCTCTCTCTCTCTCTCTCTCTCTCTCTCTCTCTCTCTCTCTCTCTCTCTCTCTCTCTCTCTCTCTCTCTCTCTCTCTCTCTCTCTCTCTCGTTTCTAGTTCGAAATCTAGGGTTTTGGTTCAAATCGAAAACCCTAGTTTATTTTGTGTTTTTATGTGCGATTTGGAACTCGAAACTACGGTTTCGAACGCTGAACTCTCTCTCTCTCTCTCTCTCTCTCTCTCTCTCTCTCTCTCTCTCTCTCTCTCTTCTCGTTTCTGGTTCGATATAGGTAGACGAATCTATGGGTTTTTCTACTCGATTTGCAATTATCTGTGTGTGTAGACAAATGTATTGGTTTTTTTTATTTGATTTGCAATTATCTGTTGGTGATCACTCTGAAGACTGCTGTTGGTTTTTTTATTCGATTTGCAATTGTCTTTAGGGGCTTTCATGCCAATGATGCTGCAAAAACTGATGCTCTGGCCTCTGTCATTTTGTCCACTAATCTGTCCTTAGAGCTAAACTAACCATGAACCTAGAATGTGAAAAGAAAGAAACTAATTTGGTTCACTTTTTGCCTGATTTTCTCTTCATGCACAATTCATTTCTTTGAAATAGAAAGAAACTAGGGAGAAGCAATACGTTGCCCATGGAAAGAAGGGTAACCATCTATGTCCTGCATTGAACCCTTGTGATCAATGAAAATGTTTCTATTTTACCATCAACTTCAACGGTCCCCACATATTCCAAAGTAGTTATTCTTCTTATATACCAAAACCTCTGTCATTTCACTACTTAAGCATTTGTTTATTGTTCTAGTGCAAGACCGAGTCCACCAGTAAACTTTGTAAACTGGATCGAACTCGAAGTTCTGCCAAATGCTGATCACATTTTTTTCCTGGATCCTTTTTGAATTACTATTCTTTCTTCTGCCAAATGCTTATCGGTAACTATACGTCATTTACTATAATGATTTGTTTTTTTTTAAATTCCAATTGCACTTTGGGTGGTGGTTTTCCTTTGGCACAGCAATGCCATACTGGGTGGTTTTCATTGGTCGTAATCCCGGAATTTATACGACTTGGGGGGAAGCTAAAGCCCAGGTTGATGGATATCCAATGAATGACCACAAAAGATACAGAAGGTTGGAAGAAGCCCAAGAAGCATTGTGTCGATTTCATGAAGATAGATACTACGGAAACGGCATTGGACATAACCAAACCCAGCATCACGCTAGTAGCTTTTCTGCTTCGACTTCGGCAAGGCCATTGCAAGATCAAATGTCATTGGAGCACGAGGCCAATGTTCGAACTTTGAGCGTTGTTTTAATATTTTTTCTAGGTTTTGCAACTTGTATTTTGTTGGCATATGTATTAGATTCCGAATGAACTATTTGTATGTGAAGGGCCTTAGGCTCTAGCATATGTAATCTGCTTTGGCTCTACTTTGGTGAACCAGTGTAATTAAACAGAATTGGGTAGGTTCTGTCTTGCACACTGCCAGATTGTGTTTGCTGCATCTCTTGAAATTTAATGTTCTTACTAGGTTTTGCAACTTCTATTTTGTTGGCCTATGTATTTGATTCCGAATGATGTTAGGTACCCTTTGGCCTTAATTTTGTTTGTGTAACTTCAAAAGTGGCTAGCCAATCTGCACTTGAAATGTTTGCCAGTTTCATATAAGGCATAGGAGGCGTTTTTTTTAGATGGGGAGAACTTTGTTTTGTAGATATGATATGGGCATGAACCATTCCCAAATCGAGGTTGGTGTGGCTGATGGCCATTGGAAGAGATGGAAAGTCACATAACGCCAGAATGATATGTATAATTGCTTAAAAGAATTTTCTTAGTGTTTTTGTATTCTAAATTTTGGTTTTGAAGTCCACTTATGCGAGTTTGAGAATGATGTGTCAAATTTGGATTTTCTATTCTATTTTGTATGTCCCATGCATTGGGTGGATGATGGATATTCTAAATGAACAATTCATGCACTGAGAGAGAGAGAGAGAGAGAGAGAGAGAGAGAGAGAGAGAGAGAGAGAGAGAGAGAGAGAGAGTCCAAAGATTTTTAGAAAAGCACCAACAGACCATGAACTAAGACGGCAAGGCACATTTATGCACTAGTTGTAATGCCTCGTCTAGATATAATAAGCAATTCGCCCAAGCAATCTCATTGACTCAAACACCGCCACAATAATGCACCAAAAGCAGAAAATGAAGTATAAAATTGGACTCAAACTAATCACCACGTCCAAGTCTTTTGATACCTAGGCCACACCATACAAAACAGTAGCAATTAACCATAAAAACCCATACAACCATTCAGTACCAATTTAGACTTCCATATAACCATAAAATTGGATCATTTACCAATATATAACCATTCAGAAACACACCACCACTTGACACAAAGCAGCACCACCAAACTAACCCGATCAAACAGATAACAAACTGACTTATAAATCTCTAATGCTCCCATCTAGTTTCACATAAACTAACTTAATACAGAGAACAAACTGACTTAATAGTACTCCACATAAACAAACAGCAATGTAGCAACAATTCATCCAGCGGCAGCCCGATCAAATAGCAGCAGCAAGCAATTCAGACAGCAGCAGCCCGATCAAAATGTGTCATAAATTACGCCACTGTACTCACAGTTCTGAATTTCATTAAGAAAAATACACAAAAACAAACAACATCAATCAACTGTCAAACCAACATAGTACCAATTCATACTTCAAACCCAGAAGTTCATCAAACACAAATATCATACTTTAAATCAGACAAGAATTCAAACTTCAAACATACTTCAACCAGTAACCAATTCAAATAGCATACTCATTGTAAAACTTCTGAACATCCTCTAAATTGTCAAAATGTTGTCCAACTTTTGGTATCAAGGAGTTTTTAACTTGAGGAGTGTAAACGATTTGGGAAGAATTAGCAGATGATTGACACGGTTGAAATGGTGATGGTGATACAAGTTCTATATCTTCCAAACTCTCCATTCTAACAAATAAAAACACAACAGTAAAACTAAGTTAAAAATATGACTAAATTTTTACATTACAACCGTGGTTGCTTGATTTCCGTAGAGAGATTCGTACCTTGGTTGTTCAATTTCCATAGAGATTGTTTGTGGGAAGAAATCACCCGAAGCCAATCCATCATCATCGGAAGCTAATCCATCCATGTTGCAATCAATTAGAAACTACAAAACATGACATTGCAAACACTAATTAGGACCAAAGAAAAATAAATTCAAATATGAATGCACCACTTCAGAAATTAACAATCAAAAGGACCGTCTATTAGAAGCACCCGATCTTGGAACTAAACATTTCGACTTAGGCATTACATTAGGCATTTCTTATTCAATTGCAGCTTCTGTGATATGGAATGTGCATGAAGAGAAAATCAGGCAAAAAAGTGAACCAAATTAGTTTCTTTCTTTTCACATTCTAGGTTCATGGTTAGTTTAGCTCTAAGGACAAATTAGTGGACAAAATGACAGAGGCCAGAGCATCAGTTTTTGCAGCATCATTGGCATGAAAGCCCCTAAAGACAATTGCAAATCGAATAAAAAAACCAACAGCAGTCTTGAGTGATCACCAACAGATAATTGCAAATCAAATAAAAAAAACCAATACATTCGTCTACACACACAGATAATTGCAAATCGAGTAGAAAAACCCATAGATTCGTCTACCTATATCGAACCAGAAACGAGAGAGAGAGAGAGAGAGAGAGAGAGAGAGAGTTCAGCGTTCGAAACCGTAGTTTCGAGTTCCAAATCGCACATAAAAACACAAAATAAACTAGGGTTTTCGATTTGAACCAAAACCCTAGATTTTGAACTAGAAACGAGAGAGAGAGAGAGAGAGAGAGAGAGAGAGAGACTTCAGAGTTCGAAACTAGGGTTTCGAGTTCCAAATCTCACAAAAAAACACAGAATAAACTAGGGTTTTCGATTTGTACCAAAACCCTAGATTCGAACCAGAAACGACAGGAAAATGTTTGAGAGGGAGAGAATCGAACCTTGGGATGTCGTCTTCTTCGTCTTGGACCACGATTTGTTCTTCTTCTTCGCGATCTCCTTCTCTCTCTCTCTCTCTTCGTTTCAATCGCCTGACCTCTCTCTCTCTCTCTCTTCGTTTGAATCGTGTAGGGGAAGAATGACCCGAATAGGAAGGATATGCGACCCGCGGGCACATTTTTGCCGGACCCGGTTGCTTTTAACCCGCGAGGTGCTTCGTTTTATTAGAGCCGTTGGATGAGATCCAAGGGCTAAGATTAAGAGTCCGGACCTAAGACAAATCTGGGAGTCCTGAGGGGATCCGGATTGCAATTATACATATGTATATATGTCAGGACGGGTAACATCAGGGCGGGGTGACCATACCCCTGCCCCTACCCTAACCCTGGCGGGTTTTTCAAAATCACCCCCTGCCCCTACCTGTTACCAAAAAAATAGAAAAAAAATCCTACCCTAATTGGGCGGGGTGGGGCGGGTTCGGAGCGGGGCGGGTTGAATTGCCATCCCTAAACAGGATACCTTCAATCTCTTATAGGCACATCAACACACTCAGCAATTAGTTCATTAGAGGTCTACAGGATTGCGATAATGTCCAGATAAATGATTGGAAATTTAGAAGGAGTGAAATTTAAGAGAGGAGAGCGATAGCGTTTCAGGATTTCTCCAACCTGCAGGAAAATGTAGTGACAGTTTTGTCTGCTACATCTCTTGATAGTTTGTTGTCGACTGCAACCGAAGAGATCATGGCTATTCTCTGAGATATTCAGGTCCTCATTTAATCCCTATCTCTATCTGAGATACCAAGCACTTACTCTTTCTGTCAGACCGTTTTTTCACCATCTCTCCTAAAACCAATTGGTGTTAGGAAGGGCTTCAATTAAGTCTTTTATGACATTCGACATCGCACCCGCAAGTCTGTTTTTAGAACGTCGCATGGAGTGACATTGTGTAACCAAATCTATGGGGGCACTCCGGACCCAACACTTTCCATTGTTTTTTTAAAATATGCATGGTCGGTGCTTTATAAAGTCAACTCCTTTGCAAGTAACGAATTCGATATATGCATGTCAAATCTCGAGGGCTTTAATTGACTTTAGAAATGAGTTTATTTCTCTCTGTTTTGGTTTCTTTCTCAGGTTTGGTTAGATTTTTCCTTGAACAAAATGACATCTTTGCCACGGATTCCACGCCTACACAAGGTCCAATGGCTTTAAATGAACAAAATTAAATGCAATGAAATGCAAGTGACGAGATGAGAAATGAGGAGGATAGTTACACAACCATGTTTAAGAGCTCACAAGAGTCAAATGGAATGAACATAAACTCAAAAATCCCTAAATCCCTTTACTTTCACCCAATCATACCCGAAACGTACCCTGACACGTACTCAACCCCCTCATATGTGGCAAATTCAATCAATTCGTTGTGTCATCAACTTTACCATTGTTATAAGCTTTTAGAAATTTTCAGCAACACGTCCATAGGGCGGCCCTAGTGTCATTCCGGGCGTCTTATGACCCCGTGTAATCTTTCCCTTGGCCAAGGCATATTCCTAGCGACACGCCTATTGGACGGCCCTAGTGTCATTCGGGGCATCTAACGACCTCGTGTACTAGGGGTGAGCAGAAAACCCGTCAAACCGTGAATCCAATCCAAACCAATCCAAACCGATTGGTTTGATTCGGTTTTTTAGTAGCGTGATTTGGACCTGGTTTAAAAGAATTAGAATCCGTAGTCAATGGTTTGGTTTGTGGATTTACGTTCATGGTTCCGGTTCCAATCCGATCCGAACCATGTATATATATTAGTATTTATATGTATTTATATGTTTGTGTATGTATTTATATATGTAAGGCATAGTCAACTAACTTCCTAATTTAATTTATTCATTATTTCTTCTCTAGCAAGATTTTATTTTGCCTAAGATTCACAACTTATTTAGTCATAGCAAATAAATTCAGTGATGAAATTCTCCATTCTAATTTTGATTCCACAACACGTTTTTATTTTTCCAAATTTCTATACATGATTCTGTCATAGCCTATTCCTATTCCTATTCCTTGATTTCCTTCGTTACCATGATTAGTTACCCTAAATTTCTATATATGAGGACCTCTTCATATTCGATATAAACCTAACGTAGTAAACCTAAATTTTAAATACTCTAAATATTTTATGGAAATAATATCTCAATTTTAAGCAAACCGTGGTTCGAAACCGAATCCGATCCGTATTTTAATGGTTTGGATTGGTTTGGTTCTATGCCTTTTGTGGGTTGGTTTGGTTCTCCAAATTCATAATCCGTAGGTAGTGGTTTGGTTCTTGGTTTACTACAAATCCGAACCAATCCGGTCCATGCTCACCCCTATCGTGTACATCATTTTAATTTAAGTTCATCAAACCCTTTGGTGTTTATTTTCATCCAAACATGCCCATAAAAACATTTACGAAGTTCTAGATACGTTTCAATATTACGAATAAATTTACTTATCTTTACTAATCCATGACTCGTCACATTAAATGAGTGTTAAAGGACATAGCAGAGACTCATGCTTGGACTTTGATTTTATGGGTCGCCCTTACATCTTATTGACTACTTGTACACAGTCCTTGCGATTCTGTTATTCGAATCAATGATATTAACATAGAGAAACCGTAGGGAAGAAGTTCAGGCCATACATTTTGGTAGGGCTGCTCAAAAAAACCGGTGAACCGTGAATCCGGTCCGGACCGAACCGATCCACACGTTTTGGATTTTAACCGTGGATTAATGGTCTGGACACGGATTCAAAAAATAAAAAACCGTGACTCGCGGTCCGGACAAGGATTTTGATTTTAAAACCGTGGATTAACCGATCCGGACCGTGAGATTTTTATTATATATAATTTTTTTAAAATAAATATATATGTATAAATAAATTATTTTACCACTTTTGTAGCATACTTTGTTTGGAATTCAAAAATGATATCCGGGTTTTGTGCTTGTGACTGTCTTTTTAGATGTGTTTGTTGGCATGTTTAACAAATTTGATGTTTACACTTTACAACGCTCAAGCTCATATTTATAGCCTACTGGGTTTGGAATTCCAAAATGAATTTTGGGTTTTTCTTTCTGGCTATCTATTTTGATTCCATAATGTTCAAGTTTAGATTGTTCAATTAATTTGTTGGAATGTTTAACAAGCTATCATTATTTCTTTCCAACTCTTTCTCTGTTGATGTTTTATATTCTCATCTACTAACTATACTACTCAAGTGTTTGTTTCAATCTTGAGTGAGGGTTTTTAAATGAGTTGATGAATTTTTTTTAGAATAAGTTGAAAATCCGTGGACAAATCCGGAACCGATCCGTGACTCGCAGATCGGATTGAAACCGAACCGTGAGACTTTTGGATCGGACACGGATTTTATTTTCAAAAAACCGTGACTCGCGGATTAGGATTGGATTCATGCCAATCCGAACCAATCCGGACCGTGAGCACCCCTACATTTTGGGAATCTGCAATCTAATGTCTTGAAAAATGTCTTGAAAAATGTCTCATTCTTTTAAGTAAGATAGTTAATCATCTTCTCTATTGAAAATCAAGGGTACTGCATTATACCAATCTGGAAAGGTGTGTTCAGCAAAAGCTTGGTTGTCTTCTCGTCAGAAATTGATAGTTAGAAACGAAGCTCTGTTGCTAAAATTGCGGCAAAGGTATGCTGTGGAAAAGAAGGCTCTATGGAATCAGGTAATGGGCCTAAAAGATGAGTTGGATATTAGAGGTTGCCTTCCCGAAAATAAGGATCTTGAAGGACCTCTCTAATCTGAAGTTACGTGAATAGTAGAAAGTAGAAACCTTAATCTCCTTGAAATATTAACATAGAATTTAAGGTACAGTGGAGGTAGAATTCTCTTTTTCAAGAGAGGATCATATAGTTATTTGGTAGTTCATTGAGAAAAGATTGTGCAATGTGTACGAGGCATCTTTGGGTTCTAGAAAGTGCTTTGCAGGGGTTTTGCGAGAAAAAGAATGTTATCTATATATAGCTGGTTATTTGTCATAGTTCTGTACACTTGCTTGGATAGTCGCATTTGTTTATGGTTCGGAAACAAACAGCTAGAAAGCATTCAAAGAAAATAATTTATTTGCATGTAATCTGGTGATATTTGTGGGCAAAAAAGACCCCGGTGACATATTGTATCCCTCTTTCGGAACATGTTACCACCTGAAGAAAAAAAAAAAATGTCGTTTGTGGAATCAAATAGCTCTCTAATCTTCCCATTATAAATTGCTTTTTACACTATAAAAATGCAATTCTTTAGTTTTTGAACTATTTTTCCTTAACAATCAACAGTGCCCAGACTAGAATCAAAAGTTTTTTCGTGGATAGTTTGTAGTTGGGATAAGGGAGAATGTAATCCTTCTCTTGCCCAATATTTAGATTGGTTTGATCTTTTTCATTCTCATAGTAGTGTATAGGGCCCTTTTTTTTCTTCTTTTGACCTCTTTTTGAATATATGGGCAGCATTCCCTTAATGCTTTCTTTCTAATATAAGTACTTACCTACCCAAAAAGGAAAAGACCAAAGAGTTCAGTTACATGCGTACACTGTGTAGTCTATACCTGATATGTTCATTGATACATGGTGTAATATGGCATCCACAGTGGGCTCCCTAAAAATTGCTCCTAAGTTGTATTCTAAGGTGTACACATAAGCATAATTGGGGTTCACTTTTCACTCCTAGAGCTTGTTAAATTTAGAGAGGATGTGTGCACTCAATGGGCAAGCAATAGCATTCTCCATTTTGTGGAGAAAAAAAAATTAGTTGCAACTTTTTCAAAGATTTCATATTAATTTTTTTTTTAAAGACTTTGGCCCCACTTAGAGTTAGCTAGAAGGCTACCTAAATTTAACTATTGTGCTAGGAGCCAAGCTTAGGAGCCACCCTTAGGAGTTTGTATGGGGAGCCCATTGAAGGCAATACTTGAGCACATGGCTAGGTAAATGTTAGGAGCCTCACGTAGGAGCCATTTTGAGAGCCCACTGTAGATGTAGATGCCCTAAAGGCAATTGACTGCAGAGAGTAACTTAAGAGCTTCGAGCATATGGCTTAATTTACAAATATTTTCCCGATGTTCATGGATACCTGTGTCAATGTATTATGTTTAGATGTGCTGATGATTCAACTTACCTTTTGTCCGATTAAATGTATACCAATATCCGATCATTTTTATTTTTAACACGAATTATGTACTCCATAATATCTTAAAAATAAATGGTTTTGATTGCCAAAATAAAACTCGTGTGGAGGTACGATAGTCCATTGTAATACTTTAATGTCTTTGGATGCATTAAATGTCATTTGATCACATGGTCGTTGATAGCCGATGGCCTCTGATTTTGGCTGCAATGATGGAATCAGAGAGATGTAAGATTGTTACGGTTTAGATCGACTATTATAAAAATTGACTTGGTAATGACCTTACTATTTGTTGGTACAAAAGTCAAATTTAGGTCCCTTTGGGGACATCTGATAAATTGGAACGATACAGAGAAAAATCAAATTTGGAGAGCCTGCTTCACTACTATCTTCAGTATGGACCCTAAACCACTTCTTTTTTTTGCTATTAAAATTCTCTATGTAAAATAAAATTTATCAATAATATTGTGTAAGCATAGGTGCATTAATAGGTAGAGCTTTTCTGATTATGGGTTTGGACCCAGACGAAGATCCAAATCCAAATCCAAATCCATTACTTTATTTTTCTCTTGATCTTCTCCACCACTCATAAGGGTCGGTGGTCCAATTTGCAAGCTCAAATCCAACTTGTGACTCCCACGAGGACTAGAAGCAGGGCCAGTACTCCTGATTTTTGGATCACTCGAGCCTGATCCCAAGTTTGGTTGTCCATTTCGCATGCTCAAATTGTCCGACTTGTGACTTCCACGAGGACTAGAAGCAGGGCCAACACTCGTGATTTTTGGATCACTCGAGCCTGATCCCAGGTTTAGCTGTTCACCTACTATTAAGTCATACAAAATTAAAAATATATATATGTCAAAAAATTAAATAAATAATGTGACATTGTTCTTTTAGCTTGAATTACAATGAAAAATCAAAATGTTACTCAGATTATTGTCGACTTTGATGATTAGCACGATTCGATTAAAAGAAAACTTCTCATCGCATTTTTTGAAGCAATTAATTTATGGTCAACTTTTCTCTATAAACTTTTGTTCTCGTATTTATTTTTCTTTGGTTTAATTTTCTTTTTTCCTATTTTCTTTTAACTTTCCGTCATCAGATTTGAGATAAGTTACCGACCTCGTCATCAAATTGACAAATGAATTTTACGACACCAAACCCTAGTAGTTTCCCCGAAAAAACTAGGATTTGGTGCCGAAGAATGAATATGGCCGCAATTCACCCTCTTTCCTCCCAATGCTGCGAAGTCATGCGGTGAATGATGATGATCACTTGCAATGGGCGAAAAATGAGTAGTATAGTACATGAAAAGTTTCTCCAAAATAGCCTTGGAAAGAGAAATCAATGTTCCAGATTCACAATTGTGTGAATCTGGACTATATTCATTTCTATATCCTGAACATTTTTCGGGAAATTTTTTTCATGTATCCTAATATTTTCGGTGAAATATACTTACGGTTGTTAGCCATGTTGTTGTCCTTGATACTCATTTTCTCTCCTCTGTGTGCGTTCAGGTGCCCTCCCAAGGCTCGACTGCTGGCGAGTTGCCTGTTGCAATAGGGGCATATCTTCGACTGATCCATGTAACAACTTTCTTGGTGGATGAGTGATAAAAATTTGGATTGAAGAGTAGAGAGAGAGAGAGAGAGAAAAGGGTTTTATATAGAAAAATGCTTGTGGGATGGCGTATGGATATGAGTTGAGGGAAATTGGAGTTGAGAGAGAGGAGGGAAAGGGAGAATGTGGTTTTGTTTACTAAGTTGATAAAAGATATATCACACTATCAGATTTTACAAAATTACATTTTTAATGAAAGCGTGATAAAGAAATATTCACTGAATTATTAATTTCACTTTGCTATCAAAACCGTGGTTGTTTTTTATTATTTTTATCACAGTTTTGTTAGAATTGTGATTGTAATCGCTTAATTTTGTCATATGTTGTCTATAAGCGTCGTAAATCTAGTTGCCTATTTTAACTATTTCTTTATAAAAGCGTGATAGAATAGTTTTTTTTTTTTGATTAATTTTAACCACGTTTATAAGCATGATAAATGTACTTGCTTAACTATTTTTTGTAAAAGCGTGATAGAATATTTTTTTTATTATTAGTTTTAACCACGTTTTGTTTCTAGCGTGACCAAAGATTTTTTTCTAAAATTGTGTTACAGTCCCAACTCAAAAAATTGATGTCCAAAGCTTTTGACTCCTTCGTCATTCCTGATTTTCGTCTTATAGTGATTTTTTAACAACTTATTTATTATTTTTTTGCCTATGTTATAACTCTATTCAAAAAATAAATTTGTGTCGAATCTTCTTGTTTTTCACAGGGGCTTGTCATATTTTTGTGGATCTCGTTCTCTTAATTTGTTGCTGCATATAGCATTTTTTGGTGGGTTTTGTTTTAATCTTTTCTTACCCCTATGAAGTTCGCATGTTAATCTGTTGAAATTATAGTTAATGAATTCTTTCATTTGAACTGGAAGGTGATTCATTACACTAAGTCACTAATTTTCTATTTTTATTTCACTATAGATTTGTTTAATTTGCCTTAATGGGTTGTTTTTGTGTTGATGTAGCCTAGCCTGGGCAAAAATTTTGGGTGTCGAGCGAGCACTACGTGGTTGTGCCCAAGCGCGCATTCTGGCCGTCCAAAAGTATTATGGACGGCCTAGATTACTCCTCTCTCTCTCTCTCTCTCTCTCTCTATATATATATATATATATATATATATATATATATATATATTTTGAAATCCGTACCGTCAGGGGCATTGCAAAAACTCCTGTCCGAAACATTGTAATCTTGATACTGCTTGTGATAATTCGTGTAGCTGAAATTAATCTGAATAAAAACCCATCAAACTATTTAATAAAAATAAGAAGCACCTACAATTAAATACAATCGAAAGCTACCTAAAAAAATAAACAAATAAAAATAAAAAAACATAATAAAAATAAATAAATAAAATTACCACACCACTCTTCATTGAAGTATATCTGCTACTAAAAGTCTCTCTGCACAATAAAATTCAACAACATTGTGATCATGGGTTTTGACCGAGACGAAGCTCCAAGTCCACTACTTCATTACCCTCCCCATCACCTACAAGTCTCGGTGCAATTCGCGGGCTCAAATTCTTCAACGTGCAACTTCCATGAGGACGAGAAGACACAAACTCACGCCAGAAAAAACTAGGGTTTAGTGTCGGAAAATGCATCCCGTAATTCACCCTCCTTGCTGCCAAAGCAGCATAATCGTCCTGTGATTGGTGATGACGACGACGACGATGATGATAGCATGGAACGCGTGAAATATACTTACAATTGTTTGACATGATCATGTTGTAGTCCATTTCATTCATGGCCTTGTGGGATAGTGAAGAACACTCATCATGACTAATTACCTTCTTACCCTCGGCTTTGTCTCTTCTGTGTACGTTCATGTGCCCTCCTAAGGCTTGAGCATTGGTGAATCCCCTCTTACAAAAGCTGCAATCGTATGTTCGGACGACGGCGACATTGACTTTTTCCGGCTGATCCATGGAAGAACGTAACTTTCTCGGCGGCTGAGTGATGAAATTTGGAGAAGAGAGAGAGAGAGGGAGAAGGGTTTTTATACACTAGAGGGATTGGGGGATGGTAGATAGATGCATGAGTGTTATGGTAATTAATTAGGGTTAATAAGAGAGAGAAAGGGTTTCAAAAACAAAAAAAAAAAGATGCATGGTATTTATAGAAGGACGTAGAACTCGAGTGTGGATTGACGTATAAAATAATAAAAGTTTATTGGGCGGGAGAATCTATATAGTTGATTTTTTTTTTAAGAAGTTACTATAATATATTTACAAGGAAATTTTAAAACTAGGGTAGGGTGGTCGCCGAGCCAGCTTGCTCTTACGTCTATCCTTTGAATTGGGGATTGGGATTTTTTATGCTTATATGAGTGAGGGAAATCAGAGTTGATGAGAGAGGGAAAATGGTTTTCTTTTTGTTTTTTTTTTTTTTTTTGGAAAAATGGTTTTAATTAGTTGACTTCTTCCTGTTCATCTACTGAATTATCTTTTTGAAAGAAAAAAAAATTCAGTGCTTTTAATTAGAACGATTTTCGGTTAGTTGGGGTACTGAATACTTTTTTCCAACAAACAATTTTCCCACTAAATAATACTAATAAAATTTGTAGCAGAAAGAGTAAACAAGAAAATCCGTTATCTCTCTCCTCTCTAGCAATGACTTTTGGTATAATGAGTTGGCAACAACTAAACAGGTACAGGCTACAGCACTTGATTAGATTTCTTACTAATGAAATTAACAACTAGCAAGTACACCGAAAGATTATGAATTAACGGACGGCTCGGATTGTGCACCTACTGTGCATTTCATGCACAACAATAACCCCAAATCCGCGCAAAGGCTATGTGTCTCTATTCGACTATTCCAATGTTATAAATTCATGATTAATGTTCAAGTTTACATGCATTGGCTAAGTGGAGATAGGAAAAAAAATGAAATAATGTTCCGGGACAACGGAATAATTACTCAAGGTATAGATAAAATAATTTTGGTAGAGGTTACTTCATTCATTGACCAAAATAGAGCTCTAAATTGCATCTGTCAAAAAGAGAAATGGCTACAATACACACTCATTAAAGATGCGTATCATATGCACCTATTGTATGGTCTAGATTGTGTCACCCCATTAACAACTGTAACACTTTTTGTTTTTTGTAACTTTTCAGCAATATGATTCGTAACTTTTTCTATAATTCGTAACATTTTGATGTGTCTCGTAATTTTTATAAAAAAAAAGTTGTAATTTTTGTAGGGTCATACACACCCAAATAAGAGATGTGTATTATAGTCTTTTTCCGTCAAAAAGACAACATATGGAAATAAGTTACTACGCGGTATATAATAGATAAAGTAATGCAAGTTATTAGTATTTAAAAAGTTAAAAAACGGAATATTACATCTATCATCATACATGATGGGATTCGGTCATATTGAACACGTATTCATTGTACAATTTCACACGACATGAGGATTTCATTCAGTCATGGGTCAATTTATTTTGCATGGTGGCATGGTTGTCATATTCACGAAAATTGAATCAACTACAATACACAATCCACCTAATTAATAAATAGCCCATGTGGAGAAAATAATAAAACTACAATATTTATAATTACAACTTATAATTAATACTTCTATTGCTGTTATAAAAAAAAAGTAATTTATGTTTGTATTTGATGAAGTTTGACTACTTCTTTTTGAACGGCAAAGTTTGACCACTTATGTTCATTGCTGGCCAACTAGGGGATGGTGCTATTCCTTCAGGGGACAAGTATGGGTGAAGGCTGCTGGCCAACTTATTAGCCAAAGATATGTTTGTATAAGATGTGATCCATAACTAACCACAAACGACTATGATCGACCAACACTCATGTTGAGTTCTTCTTCTTATTTATTCTTGTAAGACAAT